>SDVV010009600.1:2983-16631 GCA_016164225.1 Gammarus roeselii | reverse complement strand
GGCAAGGCGGCGCGTTTGGTCCTACGTCGACATCCATCAGGTGGTTGTGAGTTATCCACGTGTGTCCCGTGCACAAGCGGTTGATGAACACTTGGTCTTTTCTGTTGGTGAACTTTGTTTCCCATTCTCCGACTGAGGGTTTGTCTGAAAGCATTTTTTGTCCACTCTGTTGCCATATTTCATCCCATTGGGATGTTATATGGGAGTTGATGATAGGGAACCAGTCCCGGTAATGTATTGCGAAAAATTGTTCCTGGTGAGTAGATGCCAGTTTAGCAAGCGAGTCCGCAAGTTCGTTTCCTCTTATTACCGCGTGTCCGGGGATCCAACAGAATTCAACTGCCTGACCCGTCTCTGACATCACAAAGAGATCTTGCTGCATTTTACGTAGAACTGGATGCTCATATTGCTGTGTGTTGCAGGGGGGGTCTAGGATTTGATTTGATTTGAGCCTCATTTCCACCAAAGCCTCAACGTGAGTCATAATAGGCTCCCCCGTAGGGCTCGATGATCATTGATTTCAGTAGGCTCGCACGCCTAGGTGTGCGAGGAAAAAAACAAAGCATCGCATTTAACGTTAGAAAGAAAGTGACAATTTTAGCAATGTCACACGCACGCTGGTGCGCTAAAGAAAAAACGCTTACTCGAAACGGACCTCCGCTTCCAATCCTTTTAAAACTTAAAGAGTAATATGTACGCACCCTAGTGCGTACAGGTAGCATCCTCAAGATTAGTACAAGGTCAGTGGCTACATAGGCAAATTCAGCTCCGACAGCAACGCAACATAATATTTAGAGCTGCGCGATCCAGTTGGATTGGTACATTTATTTACTCAGGAAAGTTTAAGACTCATGAAACGAAACGAATCCTCGCCTCAAACCCCTCAGAACTTCATGATTAACATGTCCACACGTCAGTACGCACAGACAGTATCGTCAAAATTGGTACAAGGTTCACGGCTACACGGACAAAGCCAGTTCCGACAGCAACGCAAAACAATGTTTACAGCTACGCGGACTATTTGATTTTAAGTACAATTTATTTAGTCTGACAATATAAAGACTCAGACAAAACGAATCCCCGCCTCCAACCACTCAGAACTCCAAGAATTGGTACAAGGTCTATGGCTTCACGGATTAGATAAGACTTCAACCGCAACGCGTCACAACGTTTTATAGCTGCGTAGTCCAGGTCAACCCCAGAAACTGCATATGGTCCGTGCACGCGTGAGCGAGCACAAACTGAAGAAAAAATACCCTTTCACAAAATCACGAACACGAACTCCCGCACAAATACTCCAGCGTTATAATATTGTGGATCGTGAACAAGAAAGTAAGAGCAGGTTCGTCATGGGCATAAAAACTGCTCAGATTATTGATTTTGCACTGACTGTTCAAGGGGATAGGCGGGGGGGGGCATTGGTCCCTTGGGTCGCAAGAGAGCCCGATGAATCCCGGAGGGTGACCCATGTACCCCGGGTCTTCTCGAGCTCCCCAAGACCCCTCGCATCAGCTCATCTCGGCTTGTCTCGAATCATTTCGGCCAGTTTCGGCTCGTCGCGACCAACTCGACTCGCCTCAACATGTTTCGACCGACCTCGACGCACCTCGACTAGCCTCGACGCGACCCTCGCCCTCTGCGCCAGCAATCCGCGGACTGTAATGGTTATTTGTTCCACTCAAGCATCTCACAAACATTTTTCTGTGTATGGGTTTTACAGCGCTGGGAGGGGAGAGCAGAGGTCCCAGGATTCAGAGGGGCCTCTAAAGGGTCCCGCAGCTTCTCAAAAGGGTCCTAAAGGGTCTTAAGGGTGTCCCAAAGGGCCCCAGAAAGGTCCAAGTGGATCCCCCCAAATCCACCTGGTCTCCCAAGTCCCCCGGGTTCCCGAAACCCCCTGGTCCCCGAGTCCCGCGAAAACCTCACCTCCCTGGGTCACCTTGTCTCAACCAACCTCGATACATATAACAATAATAACCAATTCAAAATCCATCACCATGTAAAAAGGGCAGAGAAAAAGATTAGAGCCCAAGCAAGAATAAATAATAAAAACTAAAATAAAGTGTTAATGATCCATCCACCCCTAACGGGGATCTAGGAACGCTCGTCGGGCTGCCGCGAGTGCGTTGCAATCCATCAGTAAGTGTTTCACGCTGATAGCCACTTGGTGGCAGCATTTCCTTGGTTCCTTAGAGCTATCAGGACTATATTATTTCCCTTTGTTTTCCCATGTGTGCTGGGATCTGCCATGACCCCTGCACCACAGTTGTCAGTTGGGCCTCCGACAAACTCCCCTTCTACTTCTACGTCACTGGTCTTGTGTACCCCATTGCCGGGTTCGCTATTGTCAAAGGTTAGGCCAGGCATTATGTCAGAAGTGCTCAGCTCGTCATTCTTCCCACCACGGTGTCAAGTCGAAGTCCGCAGCAAGCCTTCTCTCCAAAAACCGGCATCCGCGCACCAACACCCTCAGCAACAATGTCAGCCGCTGTCATACTCGACATTTAACAATCCATCAAAAAACTTGGCCCACTCTTCTGTACACCACCACTTTCCGTCAACAACTGGCCGTTTTCATCTTTCACCGCCTTCTCTTTTCTATTCTCTACATTACTCACCTTTTTTTAGAACATCTTTAGTTATCCTCAAATTCTGTCACAACCGTCTGCCCTACCTGGCGTCAGCATCCCTTTTGGTTCTTCTCACCACTCGCTTTATCTCCTTCCCTTTCTCCTTATAGTTGTCATGGGCCACCACAGACTTCTCCTGTAACCAGTCCTCAAGTAGTAGTAGTTGCTTCCGTTTTCCACAGGAGTCCCAACGCGAAGTTAATGCAGACTCCCCCGTAGAGCAATTGAAGAGTGGCTTAGTTGGAGCAGCGTAGATTAAGTGTAGGTTCAACGTATATTCAGAGAAGGTTCAACGTAGACAGTAGGTTTAACGCAGGTACAGATTAGGTCTAACGCAGATACAAATAAAAATTCAACATAATACAAAGTAAATTTAACATATATACAAAGTAAGTCTAACGCAGGTACATAGTAGGCCTAGCGCAAATACAAAGGAAATTCAACATAGATGCAAAGTAAATGACATATACAAAGTAACTCTGACATGGATACAAAGTAAATTTAACATATATGCAGAGTAGGCCTAACTTAGCTACAAAGTAAATTCAACATAGATACAAAGTAAATGTAACATATATACAGAGTAAGTCTAACGCAGGTACAGAGTAAGTCTAACGCAGGTACAGAGTAGGCCTAGCGCAAATACAAAGTAAATTCAACATAGATGCAAAGTAAATTTAACATATATACAGAGCAGTTTCTTTGCAGACACAGTAGGCTTAGCGTAGAGGAGTGGTAGCAGCCCCCTCCGTTCTCCATCGGAGCTCCAACGAGCAGTCACCGAGTGCTTCTCCTCAGGGCACGACGATCCGTTGATTCTGCACAGCTTCGTGCACGAAGTTAAAGTTAAAATTCTCAATTAATACGCAGGAAAGACAGCTAGTTCAGGATCAGAGATGATTCAGACTTCGTTACCCCTACACTGTTTCATTCAGGCCCGTGTGCTTTCCGAAAGCGATCTGTTTATTGCGGTGTTCCGCTTCTGTGAGCAGATGTTGCAGGTCGCACGGGGGCTCAAGAAGGCTTGTCGGGCTGCTGCGAGTGCATCACAATCTACAAGTAAGTGTTTCACGCTGATAGCCACTTGGTGGCAACAGGGGCATTGTGGTGCGTCCTGTCCCATGTCTACGTCCATTAGGTGGCTGTGAGTTATCCACGTGTGTCCTGTGCATAGACGGTTAATGAACACTTGGTCTCTCCTATAAGAAAACCTATTGTCCCACTCTCCCACGGATGGTTTAACAGCAAACATTTTTTGTCCACTCTGTTGCCAAGAGTCGTTCCATAGTGATGTTATAAGCGAGTTGATGACGGGGAACCAGTCTCGGGTAATGTATGGAGATGAATTGTTCTTGCTGGGTAATAGGTCGTTAGTTTTTCCCTGAATACGTCGATTTTTTTCCCACACGTGTGAGAGGGGGGGGTTTCGATTAATAGCATTGACTAATTGATCCCAGCTTCCACATTTCTTCTCCACTAGAAGATTTCGGTATACAGCAGATGCCCTTTTCCACGCTACTCGGTTCCTGGGGACCGTGCTCGTCGGTAGGCATGGTATAGCTTTTCACGCTTATCTCTTGCTTTTTGCACCTCTTGGCACCACCATGGTTTCGGAAAGGTCTTTAGCACAAAAGGGCTATGTTGTGTGAGTGTGAGCGTATGAGGTGCGCCTTGCCGTCGGCCACCCCCCTTTCTGGGGGATGCGGCCTAGTGTCTGTATCTGTATGAAGGGGCATATTGGGGAATGCTTGCCTCGGCTGCAGCTTGAAACTTTTCGTAAAGTTGGGCGACGATCTCGTGTTCCGAAATGTTTTCGGGGATGTTGTCCATATCGCTCCACGCGATGTGTGCTGAGTAATCCACCCAGCTGCCTTTCAGGTAGCTGAATCGAAGTTCGTGTGGGGCAGGGTTTCTTGGTTGGTTGGTAAGAAGCGATATGATGACTGGGTTATGGTCGCTGTCGTGTGTTGAAGGCAAAACTCCCCAAACGAGTTGGGGTGCCAGAGTGGGGAAGCATATGGATAAATCGATGACAGTTTGACTTTCGGGGGTAATTCGGGTGGATTGTCCGTCGTTGAGAAGGACCAGGTTGTGAGTGTTTATGGTGTTAGTCATTATCACTCCCTGGGGTCTGTTCTCACGCTTCCCCATGTTTCATGGTAGCTGTTGAAGTCACCAAGGAGGAGTATTGGTGAGGGCAGTTGGTTTAGCAAATCGGTCATTAGTGCTTCCGAGAGGTCATGGCATCGTGATGAGTAGATGGATACCACTGATAATAGCCTTGAGACGCATATCTCAATTTCGATTGCTTGGAGTTCTGTTCTCAGGGGAAGGGGGAAGTGAAGTACACTTTGGTGGATCATAAGTGCCACTCCGCCGTGAGCAATCACGTTGGTGTGGCCTTCGCGGTTGTGTATGATATATTGGGGGACTATGAAGGTGGCGGTCTTTCGGAGTTTGATCTCTTGGAGGCCTATCACCGGAGGTTTATAGGTGGCGATTAAGGATAGTAATTCGTCTTACTTGTTTCCGAGTCGCTTGCAGTTCCACTGGAGTATTTTGGTGTTAATTTTGAAGGCTGTTTGCACTCAGACCTTGATGATTTAGAGTGGTTGCATGATTTGCTGGAGCTTTTGTGGTGCTCGCGCTTTTGAGTTTGTCCAGGGGTTCCGGGTTGGAAGTGTTCACGGGAGTGTCTGCCTTCGGTGGAAGGTGGTCTGCTGTGGTTGCTGCGGTCGCGGCTGCGAGTGCTCTTGTGGGAAGACGAGGGTGTGTGCTTTTTGTGTTAGCTTTATCAGCGAGTGCGTTTTTCTTCTGTGGTAGCCTTTTTTATCTGTGTGGGTGGTTGTGTGGAGTGCGAGGTATTTGGGCCCGGTTATATGACTGGTTGTGCGGAGATCTCGCGTATGGCTCTGCGGGATAGGAACTGTCAGCCAGGCCGTGATCGTTCTCGCTGATGGTGTGTTCGTAAGTCGGGTTTGTTAACGGGGGATCTTGTCCCTCGCACTGGTTTTCCACGAATGGAACCGCATTTGAGACAGGTGGAGGTAGTTCTCTGTTTTGGTCCTGGCGGGACGTTATTTGAGTGTTGTTACTGATCTTTTTGCTCAGTGGCGCCTGGATTTCGGAGGTTTCCTCATCTCTTTGTTTTTTCGTTTTTATAGTAGTGAGTCTTGCTGTGCGGTCGTTTGCGCGGGATGCATCCATCTCGTTGTCCTCCTGGTCTTTGCTAAATCATTTATATGACTGTGCGTCTCGGGTGCGGGGCCAGTTGCTGGGCTGAGTGAGGAAGCACTGCAGCCAGGTAGGGGTGTTGGGGTCTTGTTACGATGATACTCTGATGATGTGTGGGTGTCGTCGGGGAGTTTGGTTGGCTGGTCGATTCGACTGCTTTGGCATAATTGAGGCGGTTTGGGTTATCGTCACTCCAGATTTGGATAGCTTGTTTCCGTGTAACTCTGCGTTCGTTCTGTGTGATTATTTGTTTTTGCTCCATGTGTACTGGGCAGTCGCGGTCACCTGCCCCAGGGAAGCATGAGCAGTGGTAGCATTTAGGGTAACGGACTATGCAGTCTTTTTTGTCATGCTCGCCAGCGCATTTCTTGCAACGTTGGGGTGTATGTGGCTGGCAGTATGCGATGACGTGGCCGTATTCAAAGGCATGTTTTGCACATTGGGGGCCATATTGCTATTGGGTAGGTTTTGGTTCTTCCTTTTTCACCCGGGGTTACTATGAATTCCGGTGCGTCGTGTCCCGGGAAGGTAATTTGGTATGCAGTAGATCTTGCGTAACGTGATTTTATCCATGTTGCTTCACAGACTTCGGTAACTCCGTGGTCTACATCTAGACCTTCAGCGAAAGCACTGAGGTCTGTTGTAGGCGTTTAATGGGAGGTGTATATAATTCGTTCGGTATCGTTGAGGGACGGATGTATTTCGAATGTGACATTGAGTTTGTTTATGTGGGTAATCTTTTGTACAGCGTTACTTTGCTCACGTTCTGTGACGTAGGCCAGATTTTTCTTTCCCTGTCGTTGTATTTCTTTCGGTTTTCCTCCTAGTTGTTCGGTGAGCGACTTCATATTTATAAATGTATTAGCTAAAAATGCAACTTCGTTTGCACCACTTTTGTTGAACGTTTTGAGGAAGTGGGTGGGGAATGGTGCCGATCTTTTCTCCCGGGTAGGAGGGTCATTTTAGGAAGAGCGCATCGAGACAACAGCCTCTCGTCACCCGACCCCGTGATCTATCTGGTATTGGAGGATCGCTCTCTCATTCTCCTCCTCTGGGCAGTCTCTGTGTCCGTCTACTTTGCAATAAAAACAGTGCTGTTCTTCGGACAGGCATTCGTCGCCGCTGGTGGCGACGCTCAGGACTGGGCGGCCAGTGAAAGAGCCAAGCTCTTTTCGCAGAGTGTATGGACAAGTATCCGGTCTGTCGTTGGCGTCGAACGTGTTTTTCAGGTGTTCTGGAAAGGTAGGACTACTGTTGAACAAGTTGTGTTCATTGAATGGCGTATATTGCTTCCTCCTTGCAGCCCTTGGAGCTCGGTTGGGGTTTTTGGTTCTTTAGTTAGTTTTTTCTTAACTAGTTCGTGGATATGGAGGAAAATAGTCTTGACATGACCCTTGAGTCTCGTTAGACGGTCGTCTATTGTGCTAGGTTCTGCGGCGAAAACTTCTGCTTCCTGTTCAGAGAGGCCGGTCGCTTGGCTAAGCAGATTCAATATTCCCTGGACGCTCTTGGTCAACTCGTCGATGCGGCCGTCCCTCAGATCGTTTTCCGCCAAGGTGGCGCTGGTCATCTCGGCGAGGCTGATGTTCTTGACCGTTGGAACCTTGGTCTTCAGTGCTCTGGAGGGAATGCTGGTCCCTCCTAAATGGAGTTTCTTCCTACTCCCCATCGGCCCCCTGGTTCGCGCTTGGGGCTCACTCTTGCTTGCCTATTAGCTGTCTATAGTGACTTTACAGTTAACGTTACACGATTTGATTTGGGCCTCATTTCCACCAGAGCCTCAACGTGAGTCATAATAGGCTCCTCCGTAGGGCGTGACCGTCGTTGATTCAGGTAAGTTCGCACGGATTCGCGTGCGAAAATATTAGTCATGTCAAGATGAAGTCAGTAAATATTTCAATTGTGGCATATTCACTTACTAGCGCGTACGAGAGAGTAAAGAAGTGATGCGTATCTTCGTAAAATGTGTTGTTATTTCTGTGCGTAATGGGGTGGAGAGACCACCTCATTTGCACAGGTGTTAGAGGTTTACACAGCTTCGTATAGTCCGGTGTGTTTTCCGAAAGCGATAAGCTTTTAATGGTAGGTTGGGTCCGTGAGGAAGCCTTGTAGGTGGCACGGGGGATCTAGGAACGCTCGTCGAGCTGCCGCGAGTGCGTTGCAGTCCATCAGTAAGTGTTTCACGCTGATAGCCACTTGGTGGCAACAGAGGCAAGGTGGCGCGTTTGGTCCTATGTCGACATCCATCAGGTGGTCGTGAGTTATCCACGTGTGTCCCGTGCACAAGCGATTGATGAACACTTGGCCTTTCTGTTGGTGAACTTCGTTTCCCATTTTCCGACTGAGGGTTTGACTGAAAGCATTTTTTGTCCACTCTGTTGCCACATTTCATCCCGTCGGGATGTTGTATGAGAGTTGATGACAGGGAACCAGTCCCGGTGATGTATTGTGAAAAATTGTTCATGGTGAGTAGATGCCAGTTTAGCAAGCGAGTCCGCAAGTTCCTTTGCTCTTATTCCCGCGTGCCCGGGGATCCAGCAGAATTCCACTGCCTGACCCGTCTCGGTCATCACAAAGAGGTCGCGCTGCATTTTACGTAGAACTGGATATATTCATAGTGCTGTGTTTTAAGGCGGGTGAGGACACTCAGACTGTCTGAGAATACGACGTATTTGAGGAAGCCATGTGTTTTAGCGATAGAGACGGCTAGTTCGAGTTCGCTGAAGCTCCGCAGAGAACAAGGAGGCCTCTTGTGGGAGGGTGGCCGAGTAGTCTTAGGAATTCCTGCCGGTGCGCGTTGGTTGAAGTAGTTGCTTTAGGATACATTTGCAGGTCTAGGTTGACCGGTGGAGGGTTGATCATTCATGTTGGTGTGTTAATTTGAAGGATTCGGTGGGAAAATGAAGGCTTATTAGCTTTACGATTGATGTTTAGCGAGGTCAGCAGGTTGTCCACACGTAGGGAAAACGGTGAACATGTATTCTTTTTAACCCCAAAAAGGCGCTTATCGGATATGTTGGAGATGTGGCTGATTGCTAGGTTGTTGATTAAACTTCTAGTCTTACAATAGTATTGTAGTGAAAGTTTGTTTCACCGGAGTGGACGTGGAAGTTCGTTAGCGAGCATGTTAAGGGATTCGATTGGAGTGGAGCGGAACGCGCCGGTTGTGATACGCAAAGCATTGTTTGCGATGGTCGAGAGTAGTTTTGGCTGCAGATCCGTAGACAACGGCTACGTAGTCCATGCGCGATCGTATTATTGCTCTGATCAGCGTCATTCCGGTGTCCATGTCGGCACCGAACTTCAGGGATGTTACCGATTGGATAAGTCCTGTCGACCTTTTGCAGCGAATCGTCAGGGCTGCAATGTGTGGGTCGCCACGTGAGTTTAGGGTCCCACATAAGACCCAGGAATTTGATCGTTTCTTCGTATGCTATAGGTGTGTTGTGCAGCGTTAGAGCTGGTTTCAGGTGTAAGCCGGGCACAAGGGTAAAGTGCATGCTTTCAGTTCTAGTGGGCGAGAATCAGAATCCGTTTAGGGAAGCCCAGTTCCCGACTAAGTTTAGGCACTTCTGGAGTTCATGTTGAATTGTTATGAGGCTGGGGTGTCAGTAGCTTATTTGTAGGTCGTCCACGTATAGTGATGAGAGCAGTCTTCCGTCTCGGGGAAAATGTCGGCCAACTGATCGATTATGAGGATAAAGAGTGACACTGAGGACGCTACCCTGGGGAACGACCATTTCTTGCGGATATGACGGAGTGTCGTCAACCTTGACCCTGAAGGTGCGATTTTGTAGAAATTGGTGGATGAAAAGTGGTAGCCGACCTCTCAAACCTTTACGGTGGAGATCCTTCATGATCCCGTTTTTCCACCTAGTGTCGTAAGCTTTTTCAACGTTGAAAAATATGGAAACCACATGTTCTCTTCGGACAAATGCCTGTCTATTGTCTGATTTTAATCGTACGAGGTGGTCCGTTGTGGAGTGGCGCTCACGGCTACCGCAGTGGATGTTGTTAAGGCTTGCATGCATTTCAAAGTAGTCGACTAGGCGTGAGTTTATCATTCGTTCCATAGTCTTACATAGGACGCTAGTTAGGGCAATGGGACGATAGTTATGTGGGTCGCTGTGACATTTTCCGGGTTTGGGTAACGGGATAATTACGGATTCCCGCCATTGGTTGGGAAAAAAATGAATTTGAATACAACGTATTGAACACAGTTAGTAGGTGCTGGAGAGCGTTATCAGGAAGGTGTTTGATCATGTTGATGTGCACTAGGTCCGGCCTTTGAGGTTTCACGAGTGTGGTCAATTGCATATTGTAGTTCATGGATGGAGAAAGGTTTGTTGTAGAATTCTTCATTTGTGGAAGTGAAGTCGATATGCTTACTTTCTCTTAGGATCTTTTCCTGTTGGTAAGAAGCCGTATAATTTGTTGATTGTGATATTTGGCTTGAAGTCAGAGCTTGTTTGTGTGTGAAGAATAGAGTGTCTCCGTATGAGGGTGTGCTTTGCCGTTGGCCACCCCCCTTTCTGGGGGATGCGGCCTAGCGTCTGTAACTGTAAGATTAAGTATGATCAATTCACAACACATCAGATTTCAGTTAGGAGGCCGCCTTCTTGGAGGTAGCTGAGAAGTGGTTCCGCACTGAATGGTCTCTGAGGGAACTCAGTGAGCCTTAAGCGGAGTATATTAGGAAGGTCCAGGAACCAGCTCCTGGGGAAGTATGCGCGCTGACATTCCGTCCATGTGTTTCATTCTGCCAAGACATGGACTGTTGCAAGAGGGACTAGACAGTCCATGCAGTGAAGAGGTCGCGACGCCTCCTTTAGGTGTCTGTGCGTTAGTCTGTTATGTCCTATTCTCAATCGGCATTGAGTTACCTCAGTCCGTCAAGATCGGTTGCTTGATGAGACCCAGGATATGGGTGTGTCTTTAATGGTACGCAATTTATTTCTCATGGAAACATCAGACCATTCCATGTTCCATTTATTTCGCACAGGGGATTCGATTTGAGCCTCATTTTCACCAGAGCCTCAACGTTGCACAGGGGAGTGGATGCTGGGTATGTATTTATAAGGGAGTGGATGCTGTTCTGCCAAGTCAGGCGCCGCTTTGTCCGCCCTATGTAAGCAAGCGTGCGGTTGAGGTCCCAGCACAAACTTGGGACCAGCCTGTGATTTCTAAGGGGTTCTCGATTAATAATCAGTATGTGAACGATCGCGAATTCCATCACCACGAAAAAAAGGCATAGATAAATAAGAGAGCGCACGAAATACTAAAATTAGGTCTTAATGATCTATAAAATGAATGATCATCCATCCACTCTAATCGCAATCAAATTCCTTCCTCATCGACCGCTGGAACTTCTCCGGTCTGCTTTTCTCTTTCAGCTCGCTCGCTCACCTTCACTACCTCTCTTCCTCCTCCCACTTTCTTGTTGCCCTTCCACCTATGCTCCACTCTCGATCTTCCTCCCACCAGCAGATGGTCAGACACTCTTCCACCCGTTCCTCTCATCACCCGCACATCCAACAGCCTCCCCATCATTCTTCTCGAAATTAGCACAAATTCTATCGGCGCTCTCTCCACCACTGCAACCTGGGTCATCCCATCCCTACCTATGTGTTCTTGTAGATATCTCGCTTCATTAACAGGCTGTTTCCAATGATCTGATTTGATGATCAGTTCCACCGGAGCCTCAACACGAGTCATAATAGGCTCCCCCGTAGGGCTCGATGATCATTGATTCCAGTAGACTCGCACGCCGAAGTGTGAAATTTTCAAAGTTAGAAAAAATATGAAATTTTTAGCAAGGTCAGACGCACGCTGGTGCGCTAAAGAAAAACGCTTACCCGAAACAGACTTCAGCTTCCAATCCTTTAGAACTTAAAGAGTAATGTGTACGCACACTAGTGCGTACAGGTAGCATCGTCGAGATTAATACAAGGTCAGTGGCTTCACGGGCAAATTCAGCTCCGACAGCAACGCAACACAATATTTACAGCTACGCGGTCTAGTTGTATTCGTACTATTTATTTATCCAAGTATTATAAAGACTCAGATGAAACAAAACGAATCCTCGGCTCCAACATCTCAGAACCTCATGAATAATATGTCCACACGCCAGTGCGCACAGATAGTATCGTCGGAATTGGTACAAGGTTCACCGACAAAGTCAGTTCCGACAGCAACGCAACACAATGTTTACAGCGACGCGGTCAATTTAATTTGTAAAGTAATTTATTTATTCAAGCATGACAAAGACTCAGACAAAACAAATTCTCGCCTCCAACCACTCAGACCTCCAAGAATAACATGAACGCGCGACAGACAGCATCGTCGAAATTGGTACAAGGTCTATGGCTTCACGAATTAGATGTACTCCAACCGCAACGCGTCACAAGATTTTACAGCTGCGCAGTACAGGTCAACCCCAAAAACTGCACATGGTCCGTGCACGCGCGAGCAAGCACCGATTGAAGAAAAATTACCCATTCACAAAATCACTAACAGGAACTCCCGCACAAGTACGCCAGCGTTATAAGATTGTGGATCGTGAAAAAGAAAGTAAGAGCAGGTTCGTCATGGGCAGAAAAACTGCTCAGATTATTGATTTTGCACGGATTGTTCAAGGGGATAGGGTGGGGGGCATTGATTCCTTGGGTCGCAGACGATCCCGATGAATCCCGGAGGGTTACCCAAGTCCCCCGGGTCTTGTCTCGAATCATTTCGGCTCGTTGCGCTCAACTCGACTCGCTTCAACATGTTTCGACCGATCTCGACTAGTCTCGACGCGACCCTCGCTCTCTGCGCCAGCAATCCGCGGACTGTAATGGTTAATTATTCTACTCGAGCATCTCACATAAATACATTTTCCTGTGTACGGGTTATACAGCGATCTGAGAGCGGAACAGAGGTTCCAGGATTCAGAGGGGCCTGTAAAAAGTCCCGTTTCTCAGAGGGGTCCTACAGGGCCCCAGAAAGGTCCAAGTGGATCCCTCCAAATCCACCTGGTTTGATTGATTGGGGCCTCATTTCCACCAGAGCCTCAACGTGAGTCATAATAGGCTCCCCCGTCGTTGGTTTAGGTAAGTCCACACAACCTCGTGCGCGAAAATATTAGCTTTGTCAAGATGAAGTCAGTACATATTTTAATTGTGGCATATTCGCGTATTAGCGCGTACGAGAGAGTATAGAGTTAATGCGTATCTTCGTAAAATTAGTAGATGTTTTTGTGCGTAGTGAGGTGGAATCCACCTGGTCTCCCAAGTACCCCGGGTTCCGCGAAAACCTCCCCTCCCTATGTCACCTTGTCTTAACCAACCTCGATAAATATAATAGTAATAACCAATGCAAAATTTATCACCATGAAATAAGGGCAGAGAAAAATAATTGAGCCCAAGCAAGAAGAATAAAATACTAAAATAAAGTGTTAATGATCTATAATTTTTATTTTCTGCTTTCATGTTTCACCGGAGTCCCAACGCGAAGTTAATGCTGACTCCCCCGTAGGATGATCTATAAAATGAATAATCAACCATCCACCCCCGTTTCCGATGACCAGCTCTTACTCCATGCATAAACCTATGAAGTTTTCTCCACAGTCATCCCTAATAGGAACGCCATGCCTCCCAGTCACATTTGATTTTGATTTGATTTGGTCCTCATTTCCACCAGAGCCTCAACGTGAGTCATAATAGGCTCCCCCGTAGGGCTCGACGATCATTGATTAAAGCAGGCTCGCACGCCTAAGTGTGCGAGGAAAAAACAAAACAACGCTTTCA
>SDVV010009599.1:0-16632 GCA_016164225.1 Gammarus roeselii | reverse complement strand
AAGGCCCCAGAAAGATCCAAGTGGACCACCCCAAATCCACCTGGTCTCCCAAGTCCCCCGGGTTCCCGAAACACCGGGTCCTCGAGTCCCGCGGATCCCACGAGTACCTCCTCTCCCTGGGTCACCTCCTCTCAACCAACCTCGATACATATAATAATAATGATAACAAAATTAAAATTCATCACCATGAAAAAAGGGCAGAGAAAAATAATAGAGCCCAAGCAAGAAGAAATAATAAAATACTAAAATAAAGTGTTAATGATCTATAAAATGAATAAGCATCCATCCACCCCAACGGATATGTTGGTGATGTGACTGATTGCCGGGTTGTTGATAAGACTTCTAGTCTTAAAATAGTATTCTAGCAAAAGTTTGTCTTGCCGGAGGGGAAATGGAAAATCGTTAGCAAGCACGTTAAGGGATTCGATTGGGGTGGAGCGGAACGCGCCGTTTGTGATAAGCAAAGCATTGTTTGCGATTGTCGAGAGAGGGTCCAGAGTAGTTTTAGCTGCTGAACCGTAGTTCATGCGCGATCGTAATATTGCTCTGAACAACATCATTCTGGTGTCCATGTCGGCACCGAACTTCAAGGATGTTACCGACTGGATAAGTACCGTCGACCTTTTGCAGCAAGTCGCCAGGGTTGCAATGTGGGGTCGCAAAGTGAGTTTAGGGTCCTACACAAGACCCAGGAATTTTATCGTTTTTTCTTATACTAGACCGTCCAAGTCGGGCAACTGAAACATCAAAATGCGGGGACAAATAATTGAACAACAAAAATTAACCACTTTATTGAAACAGATCTCACACAAACATATTCCATTCTAAGGATTGAAAGATGGATGCCATTCATGCCACCTCAATGGATGGGAACTTTCATACGTAAGAATATTGATTTCAAAACCTTGAAAGAAATACAAAATTAAAAAATGGCAAGACGAGCTTAGTCTGTTTCGATGTTTGTGTCTGAAGCAGTTAGCACGCAGCTACCAAGACATTGTGGGTATACCAATAATTCATTCAGGTACATTTCGTGGTTGTATCGCATAGTTAATTACAAAGACTTTACGTTCTCTTCTGTCAAATAGACACTAGGCCTAACTCGCCGGAAAAGAGGGTGGCCGACGGCAAATCGCACCTCACACCCTCGTACGCTCACACACCTAAGCCCTTTTGCGCTGCTAAGGGTCCGGCCGGTAACCCCGCAACACACTCTGGGTCACGAGTGCGGTACGAGGATCCGTTGTCAGCAGCAGGGCCCGACAGTTTTCACAGGTTTACCCCCGTTACATCATGATGGCCGGGCCCCCCAACCCACGACAATCCCGGCATCACGTTGTCGCGATGGTCGTGAATGGGAGGCCCGGCCATCATGATGCGGGGGGGGGTAAACCAGTGAAAACTGTCAGGACCTGCTGCTGACAACGAAACCTCCGACCGCACTCGTGACTCAGAGTGTGTGTTACGTGGTTACCGGCCGGACCCTCCAGCGCAAAAGAGCTAAGTTGTGTGACTGCCCGACTGCCACATTCAGTTCACTCACCTTCGCTACCTCTCAGGTAGCTGTGTGCCAACTGCTTCAGATATATCAGGTGCCACAGGTTTCCAAAAGAGAGCTATTTGAAATGCACATTGGGATAACTAGTCTGGTTTTTGTTGCAAAGCTAAATCTACGCATTTGAAATAGTTGACAAAAATCATAGATTTTTCATTCACATATTATCTTCATATTTACGTTAGATTCATTTTTTTTTTTGGGGGGGGGGAATATATCAGCAAGTTTCTATTGTTTAAAATGTCAACTTGAAGTAAAAATCTACTCATCACAATTAGATAAATATTTCCACAAGAATTTCAAGAAATCGCAAATTACTCAAGTGAACGTTGATATGCAAGAGATGCAGCAAATAGCTTTGCTTTGTATCACTGTAAATGAATCAAGTATTAGAATTGCAACCTATTGTTATATGTACCAAGAGTAAGCATGAATACGTCGGTTTGGAACTTTAAATTCCAAAATCATAGCAGTAAGATTGTAGTTACGCGCGTGTATATCTGATGTATGCGTGTGTATGTATGTACGAACAACAGGAGAAAACGATTGTAAGTCAATATATACATAAATACTTGCAATCTCACTGTAGGAATGTTGAAATCAATACTTGAAAAGCAATATATTCATCGCACTAACGCGTAACATTACATGATAGGAAAATTTTAAATTTCTTACGAAAGAAAAAACTTTAAAACGGCAAGTGAAACGGATCAGACCGTTCAACACAGCCCGTCTTCAAATAAGGCTATCACGATTTATTCTCGCACAGATTAAGGCTAATCAATGTCCAACTCTACAACCTGAAGAAGAAAATTATCACAAACTCGTAATATCAACTAATCGGCGTAGTAAGATGCAGTTGTAAAATTTTACTACACAACTAGAGGGACAATGCCAAACTTCATTTTGCTTAATGTGCTTTTTTTTAGAAGCTGACCTCATCAAAAAACTTACAAGTCGCCCTAACCCTATTTTAAATATAATCGTAGCCAAAGGTATCATTTTACTCTAATATAGTCTTGGAGCCGTGTTACTTCCAGTTCGAAAAGTGCGACTCGATTGGGGAATGTTCCAGTGTTTTTCATGACAATATTTCAGGAATCGTCAATCTTAATCATTGGAACTGAAAGAAAACATACATCAAAATTGAATGCCAGCTTTTGACAAAAACAATATAAAAACGAAACTAAAACTTGAATATTAACGGAGGTATGAGGGGAAAACACTAGAATGATACTATGACATCACTAGAAACAAAACTAAATTACAGCACTCAGGCGACATTCTTCGAAATCTACCAATATGAGCCAAGCTAACCGATAGTTTTTCGAAGAAGTCTTGCACGTGTGTAGAAGACATACATGATAAATTGGAATAGAAGAGGTAGAACAAATGTTCCCGAACGTTTTGCATTGCTATGAACTTTAATTTGAACAGATCAGATTACGTGATCACCACGTTTACTAGCGCAAAAAGTTTTGTCTTAGAGCGACGAAACGTCAAAATTGCAATGAGAAATCTTGACTTATTCTGCATGGGTTCGCTACATGATGTAGCTACAGTAACGCCTTAGGGATCGACGCGTTGTGCCCCCAGCACTCCAAGGGTGGTGCGGCCAGGAGCGGTCTCGGTTTGCCCTGCTTGTTACCCGTCTCCCCCACACTGAATAATGATGAAAGCCAAAAGGGAAATTTTTAAAGCAATAAGAGGGATACTTTTTAATAGATATTACTACTGTACCGGTCAAGAATTTGAACGTGATCAGAGCCTAACAGCTTGCAAAATCCAATTTGCATCCAAAATCGGATAGCTACTCAATATGCATTACGATCAGCCTGTGAATTTGAAACGGAGACAGAACGTAAATGCGGACTGTCCAAAGTACCGCAATATTGTATTGCAACATTCAACATCCCACCGACATGTGCATGTTGGGATTGTTACGGCAAGACCATGCGCCTTTGTTAAACATACACCCTTGAGAAAACTGATCCTGTTATGCGGGTGCTCCCACAGATCACGAACCGACGTGATATTATGATTGAGCCAGCAGGGTGCAACTGCTGGGCACGTCATGCAGTGATCGACTGCATCGGGTGTGCCCGGCACTGCAAGCATAGGTCGGAAGGGGCTTCCCTAATCTATACTGGAATGACTGGAGGGCCATGTGGTGCTCACTGATTGTCATTGTTTATAGGAGTCAAATTAAGTGGACAGTAGCACAAACTATTTTCATCTGATCCGGTTCCAGTTAGACAAATCGGTAGACAGCGTTTTATATATTAACATCAGTATTACTGATCAAAAAATTCAAGTCCACAGCAATGCTACGCAGTTGACATCACTGATTAAATTGAGACGCCGTCTCAGGTGCGCTTATATAAAAAAATTAGACGTTTTCAACATAACTATTTTCTTGTGAAAAAGCAGCAAGCTAAACAACAAATAATGAACACTCAAGTCTTGACAAAAAAAAATGAGATCATTTGAATATAAAATACTCATTGCCCAAAAAAAGTATTCAAAAGAAAATTTGATTCCCTCCAAATACACATTTCCAACACATCATTCGCAGGCACTTTTCAAAACTGGGAATAATTTGCCCTAGCCAGGTATCATACGATGCCTGCCTATCGGTTCTAAGACAGCATGTCGAGTCTCAATTTGCCTTCGTTCTCTACAAGGTAAGTGAGGTCGGCTAGGGTTTGTTCCACCATTCCTTCTTCGGCGCGTTCGTGCATTCCTTTAAACGTGACATCAGCGGGTGGATGAGCAAACTCAGGCCCAAAGTTAACAGAGACGGTAATAGATCGGAACAAAGAAAGGGCAGGGTAGTACACCCCATTGTAGATGTTTTGAAATGCTTTGCCAACCGTGGTGCCATTCTTGTAGAACTGCACATAACTTCCCTCTACTGGTTTCAATTGTTTGGTTGTACCAGGCACATCATCCTTATCTTCGTAGTAAAGATGCGAACGAAACTTTACTAATGGTTTGTCTTTGTAAGTAGGAGGAAGAAATGGTATGGGGTTATTCTCAGGCAGATGAATTAATATCCCAAGAACATCTCCCTTTTTGAAACCTTCTTCTGCGTAGTGCTTCCCGAACGACTCGTGGAAAACTGTGCCTTTTCGAGACCTCCACGAGTACCCAAACTTGTCATAGCCAAGAGGGGCCTGCAAGTTTGCCAGCTGTTGTGCCCAACCCAAACGCACGTGCGACCCTTCAGGTTGCTCGGTTATGGCAGCCTCAAAGTACCAAGTGCCCCTGGATACCCCGTGAGTAGCTCTAATCAAGCAGTAGCCTTTCTCACCCATGACTGCCCTGCGGTCGTCGTGTGTGTGCAGCTGAGGTGCTCGGTCATGCAAAGCCAAGAGCACGCTGCACGGGCTCACGCATCTGTACAGCCAGCCCGGGATAGGCTTACCAGCCCAGTCGCTACTCTCGTCAAATTCCTTGCGGAAAGGCGCGTGAGGGTCTGACTCAGCCAAGATGTATCGGTAGCCATCCTTGTTAAACGGGTGGTCGATGGGGTAGCCGTGGAGTTTGGGTGTGGGCATATCTCCTCTGACCTTCTTACTACTCGTGGAGGTGTCTACGATTTTTCTCTTAGTCCCTCTTCCTCCTTTACCTGAAGGATCAGTCGAGCTGTCTCCAGACGGTCTCAAAAGGGTAAGATCAGAGCACTGGAGCCCAAAGTAGGGGTGATTCGGTCCGGGCTCCCCGTTCTTCCCAGTCTCCTCAACTGTAAAGGTAGTGTCAACCTCCTTCAGCAACATGCGCTGCAGGGTGGTGTGCCATGAGTGGGTGGCCCGACGAGGTTGGGTGGTCAAAGCTTCCCAGTTCTGCTCCAAGAAAGGAATTATGTCTTTCTGCAGACTGAAGAGTTTGGTGCCAGTGCCATCTTTATTGCCTTTACCTTTATTGCTGCTGGTGTGGCTCAGGTTGGCCAGCGCTGTGACGCACATTTCACGCAGCTCTGAACAAAAAGGAAGAATCAGTACCTGCAATATAAAATACAATAACAAAAGAGCAATCACAAGGTGTTTACAACTCATAAACCGCAATTTCATTCATTTGTTAGCTTTTTTTAAAATATGATTCTTACCAGCTGGCTAGGCTACCTTCACTTGAGCAGTTCTACATTCTATGTTGAGTGTCATGGCGCTAAAACCTGTGATATTGCTTAGTCACAGTAAATGAAGCTTTATGAAAAATATGACAGCAATTGAAGCTAGCTAGATGAAGTTGGCAATATTTTGAACTTTTTAGTCCTTGCAGCTATGCTGCATCACTCCAAAACCAATCCTATGCTATGCTTCACAACTACATTACCACTTCCATAATATTTTTCATTTTGCAGACACTTGTTAGCTGGCTAACAATTTTCTTTGTAGCTAGTTAAAAACATTTTGAGAAATAGCAACATTGTAGCTACATAAAAATATGGGAGCAGATTCAACATTGAAAAATCTTTTCAATATTCTTTGCCACACAAACAGCTTTAGTCAACTCTTGACTACTCAGTTTAAATGTATAGATGTCCAAATATTGGCCAATACCATTGATACTCCAATATTCTAAAAAAAAAAGGTCTATAGGTACTTCATTGAGGCTGATAATGATAGCTACCAACAGTGGCTGGATCAAAGAAAATTCCAAGATTTTTCAAGGTTCTTGCGGCAAATATTGAAAACTTTCCATTAGTAAAATAATGCTGATGACATTCAATCATGATAATTAGGAATTTAGATTGAATACCAAAAACAATCATTCAAGCAGGCAGAAAAGTGTGGTACCAGTAGCTATTGTCTGTTAGCTACTTGTAAAAATAGGCTTGAATTGCTCACAGCATTCAATTATAATAATTAGGATTTCTAGTTTGAAAAACAAAAAACTTCTCCACCAGTGTCACATGGTTCACACATACCATCACCAAAAATTGCATAACAAAAACAACTTTTCCACCAGTGTCAGGTTGTTCACACATACTGTCACCAAAAATTCCACGACACAAAAATAATTTACCAATAGTTACTGATATAGCTATTGAACATTTCATACTTAAAAAACTAAGCAACATAAAAATGGATAATTAAATACCTTGTAGTCTATTTTGGGAAATTGCTTCTAACAAGTACACAATTTTGAATTAGAAAAAAATATCCTTATTTCAATCAAGTAGCTAGGTACTCCATAAATATTTTTTTTATTAATGGCATGATTACTAGAAAACAGTAGAACAAGACAGTACATTATTTTGAAAAATATAAGATACAAAAACTACCTATCATAACTTGATAAATCCGTCATGGCTATTTGGTTACGATAAAAATGATTGATTATCTGCAAAATTATGTAGCAACTTCATGAGATGGAAACTTGGAAATTTTTAAAGGCAAGAAAAAATCAATTAAATATTTGTAGCTATTTTGTGAAGATAAAAAGTATTGATTGATGTTACGAATTATGTACGGTAGCACTTCACGTAATGATAACTTCAAAACTGTTACAGGAGAGACAAATAAAAAGAACTATAAATTTATGTATAAAAAAATTATTTCAAAAACTAAAATTACTTTAGCAAAAAAAAAAAAAAAAAATACAAGAACTTTCAAATGATGTAGAGCTATATTGTATGCCTTGTTGACTCTACAACTATAGGAGAAGAGACTATTACAAAATACTCTACAGTATCTTTCCACTGAAGTATTGCATGATGAGATAGCTTTAAAACTAGTATTTAGGAAACCCTGTTATCCAGCATAAAAAAAGCCATTCGGGTCACTCCTGCCTTACTTGCCATGCAGGGTGGTAGACATTGTGAATCTACAATGAGCCATTACCCATCAAGAGGATGAATATATTAAGCATGCAAAATGAATATACAAAAGGTAGAAATATGTGCATGCTCACTTCTACATAGTTATCTCCCCACCTAGCATGGCCTCAGTTGAAGACATCATTGGTAACCTACCGTAGACTCCAGCTTCCTTCCGGGCAATGATTGATTTGCTGCTTCTATTCTAATAGACATTGCCTTAGTTTAAAGTTCAGGGACAAAGGTTCAAAAGTTCATGGACAACTAGACAGTTCAGGGACAAAGTACTTCAGTGAAGGGACAAAAGACACCACTGCACCTCCCATATTTAAGAATCTAGACGGCAGCCCACATAACACCCAACCACAAGTATTTTTTACAAGGTATCGGCCCTTACAAGACAGCCATCACCCAAGAATCACAATTGCTTTTTCAAAGAATTGGTTCTGGCAAGACAGTCGATCAACAGTGGGTAGCTACATTAGGAATAGGGTGTTAAACAGCAGCAACATCATGAGCAAGCTTGGATGATGAAATCATTTTCAAATGTATGTTCAAGTGTTCAACTGGTGTCAAATGTTCAACTGCATTTCGACAGGTCAGTAACTGTCCAGTGTTTGGGCACCAATGTTTTTGTGCTTGAAAAGGAAAAGCCATTCCAGTCACTCCTGTCACACTTGCCATGCAGGGTGGTAGACCTAGTGAATCTACTATGGGAAGTTACCCAACAAGACAATGAATACAGGGGGCATGCAACACAAACAACATACAAAAGATAGAAATTCAGGAATTCAATTCATTCGTTTTTCAATGTGAATCCTAAAAAACAAATATTATGAGGTTTATTGCAGTAGCTACTCCACAAGAGCTTTAAATAGTTTACTTGTCATGAGAGCTTTACAACTGTAGTATTTAGGAGTATTTATTCATATCCAAGCACTAACAGGCATAAACAGTAGCTGCAGAGGGAAATAAAATTGGAATCAGTGACCAATACCTTTTCAAATGATGTAGCTACAACCTTGATCACTTTGCTGAAAAGACAATTCTTCTCCCTTTAGGCTGGGAGACATAATTCTAAGCATGAACATAAAATTTGGGCATAAGCTTGAAATATTAAAATTTTATCAAATATTTTGTCAGCTGTTTCCAAAAATATAAAGAAACTGAGAAAAATTGATAAAATAAAATAAAATCTGGTATCGACTGATATTCCCCAATTCTGCAAAGAAAAGGCTAATACTGATACATTGGTAGCTATATCTATACGTAATGTAGCTACAAACCAGGTGTTCTAAATTAGTCCAAATTGTCAAGAGTAGGTAGAAGCAGTAGCTGCAATAAATATTGCTGCAAACTTACGAGCCTGTGACTTCTTGAAGAGTTCAACCCCAGAGGTGGAGCAGGTTTTGCATGTGAAGGAGTAATTGAGCATGAAGGGCACCAGTTGGCCGAGCTGGAAGCTGATGCACGATTCGTGAAACCAAGAGCCGCACTGACAGCACATCAGCTCTGTGCTGCCAAGTGTGCGTAGCTTGCCACTGGGTCAATCAAATAAAAAGTATGATTAATGAAATGTTTTGCAGTTGATGAGTAGCTATATACCCACCATAACAATAGAATTCAATTGTAGCTAGCTACTTGTGAAGCACCGGATATCTGCATAAGCAGAGCACCCACATATTTGACTTCTGCATCTGCAATTTGTTATGTTTGCATCCACATTTAGATGATGCCAATAAAGTTTGAAGCATGAAGCATAACATAGAAACCACAATGTTATTAGCATGTCAACTTAGTTTCATTAGCTAGCTAGCTACTATTTTTTTACAGCTAGGCACACATCGTCAGAATAATTCAAATTTAGTTATCAAGAAGATAAAGGTTTAATTACTTTGTACAATTTTTCTACAAGAATATAGCTATATGGAAATGGCATAACAAGAAGGGTCATATCCATGAGCATTTTCAATAGCATTTTTGTGACTGACCGCAATATCCCACTGAAACAAAACAAAAAATTATTTTCTGCCCTTGCTACTTACCGACACAGTCACATCTCCCCAGTCAGAGAGTTGCAGACAACAAGACAATACTTACACTCATCCACATACCAGGGTTGACACTGATCCAATCAAATGAAAAAAATCAAGTGAATAAATCAATTATTTTTTTGTGTGAAAGCCAAAACAATATAGCTATATTGTTTTTGTTCTTGATTTTTTTGTAATTGTGTTGACTTTTTTAAAATTCTGAGCTCTTTTCAAGGCATTACATGTCAACAGGCAAAAGCTTATATAAATGCTTAAAAAGGCTTACATTTTTCATGTAGGTGCTTGAACATGCTTAATTAAATGTGCCTGAAGAAAAATAATTCCACAAAATTCTGTGAAAAACTGAAAATGCTTGTATTTGGCAGAATCAGAGATCAGAAAGACAAACCATATCAATTTTAATATAATAAATGTATTATTCACTGGCTAAATTGGTCACTTTTCAAAAAATTGCCTGATATCAAATAATTGAAAGAAAAATATCATAGATTTGAGTCCCAGGATCTATACTATCTAGCTACACCAAATTCATTGATGTGTGATAAAACACCAGGTAGGAAGGAGATGCAGGTGGAAAAGTGAGAAAATCTCAGAGAAGTACTTTTTTCAAATGCATCAAAACAACAAATAGCTAACCAAAATTTTGATGCAAACACAATGCGGCTGTACTCTACTAGTTGGCCTCTATCGATTGGTGTACTATATATCAAAATTGGCTGGCCCATTTGCAAAATCCATTTTTACGCCCAGTTTGAATAAATCAAGGCAAATAAAAAAACAAATTTCACATAATAATGTGCACTAGGTTTATTCATTCTGTCTCCTCTTTCCACTGATCAAGTTTCAGTCCTGTATCTCAAATACTTTTAGTGATAAATTTGAAATTTTGTAACAAGAACAACAACAATCTGACTTAGTTTATTTCAGGTTTCTTATTATGGAGAATAGTCATATTGCTATGATTACTTTACATATAGTTGTTATCAGAATATTGTAAAAATAAAATCACAGAAAAAAATAGGAAAAAAATCAGATAATCAAGTAGCTATACAATAAAAAATATGAATGTTTTTTTTTCTCTCTTTCCTTTTTACTTTTTTTATAAAAAACTCATTAACCCTCCACATACTTAGGGTCTCTAAGACACATATACCTACAAAATTTTAGCCTAAAGGGATGTGAACTGATATTTTCAAGCATCATAAATAATCAGCTACCCAATGAGTAAATGTTTTAATTTTACTACATAATACCATGATGAAAGATGCATATTTGTAGTTCTAATGCATTGATATTAATAACAAATAATTGAATATTAATAAACAGCATAGCTTATTATTCTATATCAACAAATAGTTTCACACAAATTGTATTGAACTTGGTTTGTGACACTTGTCAGTTTAGTTAGCTACAACATAGCTACCTACTCTGGACACACTAATCTGATGAAATTCACACCATATAGAGACCAAGATTTAAACAGCTTGGCCAAGGTAGCTACACTTGAAACTGGTCCATGCATATTTTTAATAATGATACTTTTGTCTAACAATTTCATGTATGATTATTTTACAACACGCTAAGCCTTTTCAATGAGGTAGGATGAATTTTAGAAACAAAAAATCATAGTCCCAGCAGCAGCTTACCAATATCCACATGATGAAAGACCTCCTTTCTCTCCAGTATCAAGCAGGGCAGGAGAAGCAACTTCTCCTTCATCTGAATCGTAGTCCATGTATCTATGACAAACTATCCAGTGAATTTCAACTAATGATCAATTTCATAAAGTAAACATTATAAAGACAAATTTAAAGCTGCCTGGTCTTTCATGTCTAACTAAAATAAGAACATGAATTTAAAATAATAAGCTCCATGTTACTTTCTCAACAAAGTAGCTACCCTACCAAGTCAGGGTGACTCCATGTTTTTGTTACCGTTGGTGTTCAGGAGCTTCCTCGGTCTGTTTGTCCACCTTGTATGATATGTCTAGATAGAACACAGGATTGACAGGAATATGTACAAAGAACTGAGCGTCATGCTAGGAAGGGCTGATGATTGTATTTCTGTAGCTGTGGGTATTTTTATTGAGGTAAATCAGCAGTATCAAAACTAAGCTTGTCATTACTGTTCTCAGTATGAGCAGCAAAACTCATGGATAGATTTGTTGAAACTCCCATACCTTTTCACTCATACATGCAAAGGAAGAAGGGGGTGCATATCTGTTGACAAACTTTGTCTACCATCTGGAAAAAATACTACCAGCATGCACTGGTAGTATTTTTTGACCCATGGCGTTTGTGGGCTGGCCTTTGACCATTTAGGAGACTGTCCAGAAAGCCTCGCTTGGGGTCTGGTAGGCTGAAGCCTACAAGTTTCAGCTTTCAATAGGAGTCTATTGTAAAGAGAGGCCGACTCGATCAGCCACCCTAGTTTCGAGAGTATGTCCCAGTGATCGCCGAGATTACCTTAGACAGAACTGAGTCGCAGATATTCATAGATCACACAATGCTAGTTGCAGACTCGCTGGTTGCCATGGACCTTTGACAGTCGCAGTTGCCAGGCAGAAGCAATCACCCTAGTCGCAGTCGCCGGCTCATAGTATGGGTACGGCAGCTGCTATGGAAAAGAGGTATTAAAATCACTTACTTAATTTACTCTCTCATGTTCTACACACAGTTCTGCAGATGAGTCACGCGTGACTCCTTATTATGAAATAAGGATAGAGAGGGGCTTCCGGCATTCAGCCGCGCAAACCCTGACAGCTTGTTTGCGACACTTTGCAGCCCAATCTGCACTCAAAATTAACATGAAGTCATAAGTAACTTTGCATTTCATTCATCAGTGAAGAAAACTAGAAAGAACTCCCCTCCCTCAAGGTATTTGCCCATTTTATCATTATTAGCTGCCATAGCCTCACCAACGCTGCCTAAACCATTGTCAAACACATATGAAACAACCTCATGGAATACCAAACTTTCGGATTTCTTTCATATTAGATCTTTCATTTATATGATTGTTAACAAAATACCAACTTTATAACCAAAGGAAAATAAGTTCATGGAGCTCCTTCAAGAGAATTCATTTTGCTAGCATTGTCTACAATAATGCCATGCCTCGACTGGGGTGATTCCCCGCGGTCAGCAACACGGGGTGACTTCCCGCACCCCCCATTTGGGCTCCAAGACATCGGGAACGTCACTTAGACCCAAATTAACAGTATTTTCATTACTCCAATGCATGTACAAATGTCATAGGAACATTTATGGCAGGGGTCAATCCAAGGGGGCCATGAACCCCTCACTTCAAAAAATAATGTGTCAGTAACTCTAGTTTGTCTTGCTTTTTTCTGTTAAATGCACTTTGTTTCAAATCTCTATCTCAATTTGGAAAAAAAGTTAGGATGATTCAAAAATCATAAAAAAAATTGGAACCCCCAATTTTTTTGGGCTGTAATTTCTGAAAAAAAAAATCAAAAACTAAAAAGTGGCATAATTTTTTTGGTCAAATAGACTATATTCCCAAAGTTTGAGCAAATTCTAAAGTTCAGTGGTGAACTTTTTTTTTGCATGATTTGTTGTGGAATGAATCAGCCATGAATGCACGGTCAAACCTACATCCTTGATGATCCACTCACCAGACCTTCAGTTGTCATCAGGTCTTTCATAATCGATGTGTAATCCAATAACAAAGATAGAAATGTTCAATTAAACATTTACTTCTTTGGTATCCTCTCAGCATTGCAGTCACAACTGCACAAGGCTCTCACCAGGCTCAGTATCTGTTCTAGTGCCTTTTAAACTGCAAATAATGGAATGCAGGTGTATAATACAAAAGTCTCAGGCTCTGTTACAGCATCTTGCCAGGACGACGGCCTCTCACTACTAGATGATGCAGCATTGACGCTGTCAGAGGAGCCTGGAGCTGAATTGTGAATCTTCCTTTGGTGCATCAGCACCTCTACTTCTTGCCATTAGACAACCTAGTGCATCAATAACATGTACATTATTTTTACCTGCACCTGCATTGTTGACAACCTTGCCATCATAGCCCTCTCTCATTGTGTTTGCATTTGCCATTTCAAGCCACAAGCTCTATAGGAGATACACTTGCGCCATATTCACTTGGAGGCCTGTGTGTTGAATTCAGCTCACAGAACCCAGTATACAATAATCACTCCTCAGATTCAGAGCCCATAAGCAGATTAAATGTACACCACCTGTGCTGCTGTGCAGTGCATCAGCAAAGTATTGTGGTTCTTGCAGATCCACCGGACAGATACAAACACTTTTTGTTTAGGGAAAAACTGAAAAATCTTATGCTTTGATAGTTAAAAAATACACTTGCTTATGGTTTTATCTCTGTAGCTACAGCTTAAATAGTAATCATGAACATTTAGGTAGCTGATACACAGGTTCTCAAAAAGGGACAAATAGTTGGTAAAAATGTTAGCTAGCAAGCAGCTGCTATGTTAATGCGAGCAGTGGGGCTGACAAATGACTGGAGTCCTTGATGCAGTGTAACTTTTCTTTCTGTGTATAGAGTGACTGAGGTTTAGAAAAAAAAAATTAGATGACAGGAGCACACACAACAGTCTAGGCAGCTGTGTGTGCTTGCTCATTTGATTTCAAAATGAGCGAGTTTGCCATAAGGTCTCAGAATGTCCATGACGTTCTGGCGGGGCTCAATGTTAGTTCAGCAATGGGCATGGATGGATCCAACCCAAAGTTGCTGAAGGGGTGTGCTGTGCAATTGACACAGCCTCTCTTTATATTCTTTAACCTTTCTCTGCAGAGTGAAAAATCTAGATATGATCCCCTCAACTATTGTTCAGTTAGTCATACCTCTGTTTGCTGCAAATTGATGGAGGGGATAAAGCTGCTGAGCTAGTGTACGATTTAGAGTCTCACCAGCTCCTTTCTTCCAGACAGTTTTGATTTAGGAAGGCTAGATCAACAGAGGATCAGATGTTGCTGGTCTATTCGGATGTAGTTAAATCTGTTGATGCTGGTTTGGAAGTAGATATGGCCATGCTTGGTTTATCAAAGGCATTTGATGTTGTTTCCCATCCCATTTTGCGTCCGAAGTTGCAGGCTTTCGGAGTTTCTGAGGTTGTGTTGAGGTGGATTGGTAGTTTTCTTCATTCTCAAATTATGTGTGTTGGCATTGATGGAGTGAATAGTGAGCCAAGGGATGTTCTGAGTGGGGTTCACAGGGTTGAGTCATGGGTCCAGTACTCTTTCTCATATATGTTAATTTTTTGACTGATGGCCTTGTATCTTAGTTTGGCACCTTTACTGATGATTTTAAAATTTATTTGTCTTTCCATGTCATGATGTTGTTGGTGGTATGTCTGCTTTGCAGGGAGACCTTGACAAAGTATTCCAGACTGCATCTTCATGAAATTTGTCATTGAACCCAAGCAAATGTGTTGTTTTACATTTCAGAAAACGTTTTGCTGGTTGGATGGGTCCCAATGCAGAGGCTGTTTACACTCTTGGGGGCTTGTTTGGAGTTTGTCCAAGTTTAGTGTGATTTGGGAGTTCATGTGGATGTTGGTTTTAGGTTTCATTGCCACGTCAGAGAAGTTGTTAGACGAGCTGCTGGTCTTTGTAGTGATTTGCTTAGGTCGACAGTGGATAGAAGCCCAAATTCTATGGTCACACTCTTTGTGGCTCATGTCAGGCTCATTCTTGATTACTGGTCCTGTGTGTGGAATCTTGGTTATGTCCAGGATGTGAAGTTGCTTGAGTCTGTTCAAAGAAGGTGGACCAAACAGGTGCATGGTCTGTTTGAGATGTCTTACCATGACAGGCTGATGGCTCTCAATTTGTTCTCAATCAAAGGCAGGTTACTGAGAAGTGACCTCATAAAGTATTGGAGAAATCTGACCTCATAAAGTATTGGAGAAATCTGTGTTGTGACACGGAACCCGAGGGTTTTGATTTATCCATTCTGTTCCGAAGGTTGCTATATGGTAGGACGCGGGGACATAGGCACAAGCTCTTGATGCCTCGCTGCTCTGTGGATATGGCAAGGAGGTTTTTTAATGTTCTACGCATTAGGAGTTCCAGCAGGCGTTGAAGGAAGAATATGACAACGTGAGTTATTATCTCATAGGACTACTGTTGCGGTGGTACGAATCAATTTTGACCCGAAAAGAATAAGACTTGTGCCCAACTGATCACGTCAAATTACCCTTTTCTAGCCTTCTTGGATGGAAGACGCAAGTAGAATTTCATACTCTAACATATTCGTTAATCGTTCTCTCTGAAGAATATTATCTTGAATTGAAAGTTACCACTACAGCGAAGTTCCTTCAGATGCTCTACCATATATGTTTTTTCGGGGATGCTTCGGTATCGAAGTAGGCCCGATTTTTTGTTGACAATTTAGCCTTGTAGCCGGGGCCTTAGAATCGTGCTACCGTATCCACCGCGTGTCGTAGAAGGCGACTAAAGGGGCGCCCCGTAGCCGGGAGTAGAATCGCGCTACCGCAAACGGGGCGGAGCGAAGGGGCTAGGAATCCCGTTCTCTGTAAAAACCTTTCCTCGAAGACGGCAAGACGAGCGGGGGGAGGAGAGGCACACGCCTCTCCAAGCCCTATTGTTATGGTCGCTGAATGTGCGTGGCTGTAGTACGTGTGATGTTAAGAGGAGGGAGATTGGCGAGATGTTTGTGAGGAGGAAGTTAGATGTGTTGGCGCTGAGTGAGACGAAGTTGAAAGGTAAGGGCGAATGTGAGTTTGGTGTTGTAAGTGGAAGAAAGTCTGGTGTGGAGAAAGATAGGGCACGAGAAGGTGTGGTCTTGATATTGAGTCATTGGTTGGCTAGTAGCGCTACCGAATGGAAGGAGGTGTCCCCAAGATTGATGTGGGTGAAAGTTAAGTTAGGCGTAGAAAGATGGGCATTTGTGAGTGCGCACGGACCTGGCAGCGAGAGGAGTGAAGAGGAGAGGGAGCAATTCTGGACTGACTTGAGTGAGTGTATTGAGAGTTTTGGAGGTCATTTCAATGACCTTAATGCGAGAGTTGGAGATGAAATGGTTTACAAGTGTTTACAAGTGTAGGAGAATGTCATAGGAAGATATGGCGTTCCCGGTAGAAATGACAGTGGAGAAAACCTGATAGGTCTGTGTATGGAGCAGGAGCTGGTGGTCGGGAACAGTTTGTTCAAGAAGCGAGATATTCACAAGTATACATGGGT
>SDVV010009598.1:0-16632 GCA_016164225.1 Gammarus roeselii | reverse complement strand
CACCAAAAAAGACTTGCTCTTTCAAGTGTTCTTGTCAAAACTTGATACTTCCAACGTTGTGGTGACCAAATGAGGGCGCATGGAGTTTCCTTGGTTTGTCAACTCAGTCACTTAGGTCAACACTCGTTTTTTTTGTTTTTGTTTTTTTCAATCATAACATTTCTCAGTAAGATCACATAGAGGCTTTACAAAAAAATTGTAGACCCTCCTTGTTATCACATCAGAACCAATGAGATCATTGGTCAACATCTGTGTTTGAAACTATCCAGTAAGTAGCTACACAGTCACTTTCAGATTGGTAACTAGTGAGGGCAGAAATCTCAGCTGGGCTGTGCCTATGGTCTGAACATTATAACTTGTGTATTGTGTCTCAATCTGGAATTACTTTCACACCAATATGTTCAGGCCATAAATAGCATACAAGTTATAGAACACGCGGGAACCTATGTCAATGTCCAAATCCATTTTTTATATTTCATTCTAGCAGTACTACCTTGGGGAAAAGAATTTGAAATTAGTAGTTTGCAGTTGACATACATATCCTTTTAGCTAATGTCTGCTATTGTTACCGTGCTTACCGCGCGCTGGTGAGGCAAGCATTAACGTAATGTCACTAACAGGACAGGCAAAGCAAGGAACTGAGGTAACTGCTGACAACAAGTAAATTCTGTAACAAGTAGAAAGTAGGTCTAGACAAGTACAGGGTATAACCCATCTTGGAGAGGGGAAAAAATATAATGATCAATACAATCTAGAAAGTTGGAGAAGGATTGTGCTAAGACAAATACATGATAGGCTGCTCCGGTGACAGTATGATTTATTTTTATAACTTATACTGCAACTGTTATTGATATGACATCAATTATTACTTTAGTTGGTTCGTGCACTAAAGCTAGAGAGGGCTTGAAAGGACATTGCACATAAGTATTAGAACCTATCGTGTGCTAAAACTAATTTGTGTTATCTAGCTAAACTCAGATCCCTGCCACTCAAATCCATCCTGTTGAAGTAATTTAGATAGCAGGTACGAATATTGTTGTTCAGAGTTTGAAAATTTACAATAAGCTGCTGGTCTTGTAACCTGGACCATTGTTCATGGAGTTAACAGGGATATAATGTTTGACAAACAATAAGTAAATTGAATTCTCATGGCTTCATTTTTTCCACAGTTTATGGCGCCCTGATTGGAAAGCAGACAGGGCGGGAGGTGGAGATAATGAACTCATTTGAGCTGCAGTACGAAGTGGTCAGCGGCTTGGTCATTTTGTCGAAAGAATATTATAGGCTTAAGGAAGAACAGTGTAAGTGATAACAGGTAAAATATGTATTTGTTAAAAGATTAATAAGTAATGTATGAATAAGTAATGGGAATGTATGTTTTTCCTGTTGTTGAGATGAGTAATGTGTGAAGTGGACTACAATTTGCAGCTGTTACGGAATATAATGACAGGTAGTGGAAATGTTTGATTTTTTATCTTTTCACCTAAAATTTCCTACTGTTGATGCACAATGGTACTGATAAAAGGCCTAATCTCCTATAAGGGTAGTTGAAAGCTTAGCCCTGCTGGTACAAACATAAAGTGAGTAGTCAAAGTAAAGTGAAATCTCACTATTGATCAACAATATGATTTGTATGCATTAAAAAGATTATTGTTTTACTTGAAATTTTCTATGAGTAGCTGATGAATAAAGATACAAGACTGGATCTCCTACAAGGGACTTGGCCGGCCAATAGCAAGGCGCACCTCACACTTCACTCATGCAATCCCATATTCTAAAACTTAGCTCTCTAATGGTGAAGGGTTCACCTATGACCCCCCCCCCCCCCCCCCCCCCCCCCCCCCCCCCCCCAGTACACATTTGGGCCAAGAGTGATGCCCGAGATAAATTTCAGCAGCAGGGCCTGACAGCTTTTACAAGCTCACTCATGCTGCATCATAATTCCTGGGCTCTACCCTACTCATGTTTATCCCCGTTCTCACCAATTTGACCAGAACAGGGAACACTGCTTGCAATTTCTTCTTTTTTTTTGGCACCAAATGACTTTGACTGGAGAATGCTCTCAACTCTATCTATAATCTAATCTTATTCAACAGAATATTTTAATATTCATGAAGCCATCTTATCTATTAGGAGTAAACTGTGTACTTGCTTTGCAATTTGATATTAAAGTTCTAGAAATGGTGGGAGGGATACAGGTATCCAATTACTTATGACATTTTTCTTTGATCCTGGTCCTCAAGATCAAAGACCTAGACACTATTGCATCATCTTTCTCACTTGTTGCTATGAAGAGGTTTAATACCCCAACATTGTTGCATCATTTTTTGTACTCATTTGCCATAAATATTTCACTTGTGTCTCAGCTGCCCTGAGAATGACTTGCAGCTGCATGCAGGTCATGGGGGCTACTCCCCAATAATCCCTGCAGTTTTTACCAACTATCGTAGCTACTAAGAAAGTTAGTAACACTTTTTCTTTGTTGATTTGCATTCCTCATCTCTACTAACATATTGACATTTCATAAGTTGTAATGTAGCTAATTTGAAGAAAACATGTGCAAGAGGCTGAAAGCACCTGAACATGTGCATTTTGGCAGCCCTGGGCCCTGGCATGTGAACCTATGTTGCATGTATATTAAATTACCTAGTTCTGTGTTGAAATAAAACTGTGGCATGTTGTAATGAGTTTTGCGAGAATCTCGGGGAAATTCAAATGAGTTCAACAAAGGTTAATAATAAAAGTGGCCTCCTCACACCCCTTACAGACATCCCATCCTCCAAGACTGTCTTAACAATTTTTGAACCCTTAATTGAAAATTGAGGGTCAGTGTAATAGGTGAAAAAGTAAAATCCTAAGATACTGAATGGTAAGGGTAGGAATGGAACTGGGGTAATGGGTCCTGTATAGAAAAAGATCAGAAACCTAATTAAAATACAGCAACATTAGAAACAAGAACTGCATATTGAACAACATACAAATTGACAGTAAATAAACTCTTAAAACACAACTGGATGACCATAAAATGTATCATGTAATTCAAAAATCAAGCAATTCACTGCTTAAATGACTAGCAAAAGCTAAACTTGTACTCTGCGTTTAAAAAGAACAAATATACACATATACTCCAGAGCATCTTGGCTAGAAGAATGTGCCATGAAACACTAGGCATGGATAATCAAAATTCTACACATAACACAGGTGATCTTGATTGAAGTCAGCATCAGGGATATTCACCACACTTACAGTGAGCACAGCCAATAACCACTGCGATGGGCAGTCATCATGTGACCCTCAAATGGTATCCTGAGCGATCAATTGAACATGCAAGAACCTGGCCATCACTCAAGCAAAACACTGGCCATACACTGAAAAATACACAACAATGATGAATAAACAATCAAGGGAATACTAGTAAACATGATAATCAAGAACATAACTGGGGAAAACGAGATGGCTGGGATAAAGATGACTGAGCAATATGATAACAGAAAAAGATAGTAACTGGGAAAGATTATAACTGGGAAATTGAAGTTAAAAATATATATAACTGGGATATTTAATAAGAAAATATGGACTGGCAAAATGATAACTAGGCAATATAATATAAACATGGACTGGCAAAAATGATTATTAGGCAAGAAGAGCACTCACATTCCCAAACAGTTGACAATTACGGAAGGGATGGGAGGTATTTGCGGGGCCTAAACTCGGAGCTGGGGGGTCGTTCAAGTTCCCCTTGTAAGGTACTAATCTCAGACAGGTTCCCCTTACTCTCCTGCAGAAGGTATCCCATTACAATGTGGTATGCCAAGTAGGTAGAGTACTTTTATGGTCGTCAATGACATTAATTAGAATTCAAGTCTATAACATGACAGCTACACAACAAATTAAGGAAGCAATAAAACAAACAATGAATATTGTGTTGAAACATGATGTTTTTGGTATTAAAAAACAAGCTTTAATTTTGTATCTTTATTCTCATCTAATGCCAGCTTCTTGCCATCCGTCCACTCAAACTTTGATCTTTCTCTAGGCTATGCCCACTATCTCTGTTTTCATTGCTCTCCGTACCAATCTTATATCAATCATCCTCACCATGTGTCCAAATCACCTCAGAACACATGAATCTAGTCTGTTCTCACTTCCTTAACCCTTGCAGGACTGTATCGCCATATATGGTGCTTCCCAGAACTTTTTTTAACATTAATCGCACGCAAATGAAAGACATACGATTTGATTCATCTTGCAAATGCAGTTCTTTTGAGCTTTATTGGAGTTACATTGGGTGAAAATAACAGGCTGTGGAGTCCAAAAAACACCTTTTGTAATGATTTTTCCCTAAAATTTTGGACAAGATCAAATAAAATTGATTAGCTTCAAAACTGTTAGTCGTACACAGCTTTCAAACACATAGCTGAATTTATAGTAAATTAACACTTCTTTTGGTGCTATTCATTTGATATAATTAGGCATTTATACCACATCGTCACCATTTTTGATTAAAACTGTTTTTTTTTTTTTTCGTGAATCGGGAGTTTGAATCAAAACTACTAACTTGACGCCAAAACTCTATAGAATCAATTGTAGCTTGTTTTCTTACAAAAAAATGGAACAAACAACATTATTCCAACTACTAAATTAATCGAGCTACATGCAAGGGCGCAAACACTATATATGAAAGTCTACCTATTTTTAACCAAAATTTCATATTTTACTATGTTTTTACAAAAATTTCAAAAACTAGAAAAGCCAAAAAAACTAAAACTTTACATGTGTTTGCTACTCATATCATTCTCCATCCAACCAGCACTATCCCAGCCTTGAGATTGAAGATTTGGGGCACTTACAAGCTATTAGGTCTTAGAAAAAATTAAATTCTTCATATCGCTAGAAATGTTGAAAAAATTATTCAAAAATTTTTGGTGAATATTTTCTAATTGAAAATTCAATAAAATGCCTATTACATTATTCCCTATCTTTCATCAACAAACTCTCTAAGTCAACTTTGAAAAAAAAAAAGTACATTATTTATGATTTTTTTTATAAAAGTTATTTTTTATGTCCCACCACTCTAACTCTAACCGTTTTCCTTAAATATCGTGTTCTGTATGTGCCCACCTAGCACGCATTTATAAAGAAATGCCGGTCCTGCGAGGGTTAACATTCCTGTTCTTATTTGAGCGTCATTGTTGACACTATCCCTCAGCGTCATTCGGGCTATGCCTCTTGAACATTTCATCTTGAAAACTCATCCTTCCCCCTCACCATCCCATGTCTCAAGCCCTGTAGAGCACATTTGGGACAACTACCTCCTTGTATGACTCCTTGATTCCATACCCAATGTCCTACAGCAAATTATTTGTGTCAGTAACCTTAACACTTGACACCCTTCCTTCATTCAAAATTTTCCTCTTTGTTTCCACAAGTCCAGTCATCTCCATATGAGAGTGCAGGTACTTATTTCACAAAACTTCCTCCGATAACTTCATTTAGGTGGACACTGGTTCAGCTTGCATAGACATTCCTCAAACATCTCATCACTTTGTTTTTATCTACAATAACTTGCTACTTCCTCCTCTTACACGCTCAAACAAACTCTGACAACTCGCCAAATCTGCCACAAGTGTTGTGTCATCCACAAACAGCTACTGACTGACTCGGCGGCCAATTTTGCTCATTTGCTCCTAAAAACTCCAGACCTTGACCCATTACACTCGCATCCACCTCCCTGACCACTCTCTATGTAGAGATCAACAGCAAGTGAGTCAACATAATCTCGTCATGTCCTACTTTCACTAGAAACTAAGTTCTCCTTTGCTCCATTCTCTGACATGCGCTCTGCTGTCAACATAGCAATTATAGACCACCCCTAGCAAATCCATGTCGACTCCATACAAATGCAGAACCCTCGACAGCACCTCTCTGTAGACCCCATCATAGGCATTTTCCACATCCATGAAGGCCCAGAACACATGCTCCCTTTTCATGGTACTTCTCACTGATATCCTTCGCTGCAAATTTTTCATCTATATACCTCAACCACTTTAAAGCTTCACTGTTTTTCACCAATCGCATCATTCGTACCGACTCAAATTCTCTTGGTCGTTCTAGACTGTTGGATTATCAAAATTATGCCCATTTTTAATTACAGTTAACTTTTCTTCACCTGATGCAAATCAAGAGCATAACTGCACATCAGTGTGTTCTAAATTAAAATAATTTTTGTACATGAAATTCTTTTATAATTTTGAATTATCTTTGCCATTTCTCAGTTCCCACTTTATTAGTTTCATTTGACTTTTAATAAAAGCCTTTACGTAATGAATGAGGGAGGGCAATTCCACTGTGAAGTACTGCTTGCATGGGGCTCTCACTCTGGGATAAGGGTGATGTGGACATCAAACTTGACCATTAAATTATCAAAGATTATTTGTTAGGGTGTGCTCCCCCCCCCCCTAAAGCTACTGGTTCACGGGTCGCACGGAGTCACGATCCATACGTGGGGGTGAACAGCCTATTTTTCTTTCAGACTCTTCTATTCTTCACTCTTCACTATCCCTGAATCTCCTTCTCTACCCTTTCCTGGTTATGCTTTCACCTTGTTCACTCCTTTACCTTGTTTGTTTTGTTGAAACTCAATTAACGTATCTCTCTCCTTCTCTTGATAACTTTCCTCCATTTTTTCTTTACCTACCACCATTCTCTGTTTATTTTATCTTTTGTATTTCTCTTTCTCTTTATTTTATCTTGGCTTTCTGTTTGTTATTGTTATTATTTCTTCTCAACCAATTATATGTAGATTTTCTTGAATCTAAACTTGACAACTGTCAAGGCGGTCAAAAGTAGCCAAGTTGACAATCAATATAACGCTGTTAATGAATTGACTGCATTAGACCTCTGCGATGTGGGTGGACCGGGGGGTGGAACAACCTTCCGCAAACCCATTGCTTGGGTAGAGCTGTTGGCAGGTCTTGCTTAACTCACAAGTGGTGCTTGTCGAAAGAGCCAGAAAACACTCGCTTGCTATATGCGCTCTGAGGTGGGCGTGGGCATGTTGAGGGGGCATCTTGGAACTTGCACGGATTGTTTGAGCAAAAATTAGCAACTGTTGACGACCCAGACTCCTCCATTGGATCACTCCTCTGAACTATGTATATCGCAAGATAAAGACGTGTCAGCAGCACCATCTGGTGTAGGTTCTTCTACACCATCACTCGGCGGTCGCACTTAAGTTGTGGACGTGAACCCCCTCCATCCCAGGCTGCCTGATAGAGAGATGAATAGTCAACAGCAGCCTTCTCCCACTTCTGGTGGGGTGGACTTAAATAACAAGCCACAAGATTGTAATGCTTGTGCGGCACATGCTGCTCCTGGACGAAAGCCCACGAGAAGCCGCCGAAATCGCCTAGGACCTTGTGAACGTTACGCTGAAAACCAGAAAATACTTGAAAATCTTTCAAAAGAAACACTTCACTACGTTCTTCACCGTCAAGGCATCTCGCGAAAGAACTTGGCTGATACAAATACTAAACAAGCTAATCGACAACTCCGTGCTGCACTGGGGTGACCCCCGAAGTGCATCAGTGAGCTTAAGAATGGCTCCTTCCTGTTGGAAGTGAGAGATGGGGAGCAAAGTAGGAAAATTCAGAACCTAAAACAATTAATTAATGTACATGTAAAAGTTGGTGATCACCTTACTCTTTCTTAACACAATACAAGGGACCATCTATTACTAAAAAACAGACCAAACCACTCCAACGACGATTTTCTCACTGAACTCGCGGATCAGCAGGTCGCCAGGATATTCAGAGTGAAACGACGGCGAATTGGAATAGAAGAGCACACTGATGTCAACAACCTTACCTTCAACCTCTGTTCTCTACCTCTCCCCCTAGGCATCTGTTAGGTTCACGGGCCGCACGGAGTCACGGCCCAAAACACTCTTATCTCCCTTCAGACTCTCCTCTTCTTCACCCTTCACTATCTCTCCTTTTCTCCCTCTTCCTGATCTACTGAACTTTTAGTTATCTCATTTGCATGTTATGTTTAGTTCAAATTTCCTTAAACTTGTTTCAGACTCCTTCTTAACAACTCTCCTAATGGTCGCTACACACAAACACACACAGACATGGACAAGCACACTCGAAAACACATACCGGTTCTAACTATTCTCCTTTCGGGTGGCGAATAGCAGCAAAGTTGCGCTCTTTCTTCAAGCAACCTTTTTCTACAACTATTCCTATTCATTTTTTCCATTTTTGCTGGTCTCGTGCTTAAAATTCCCTACACCTAGTGTAGATCTCATGCATGGGATCTACGTTTTCTGTCTCTTCTTCATCTTCCCCCTCAGCAGTTGTTGGAGCGCGTATTTCGGCACCTTAAGGACTACTGTGAATCGTTGGAGCTCTGAAGCAGGGTGGGTAGTGTGTTGATCCTCCTTACTGCCATCCGAGGATTGCTGGGACCCTATGGCCGGAACACCTTAGGAGTTCCTGTACCTCCTGTGGCACCCGTACATACCATAGACGTTCACCGCGTAAAGGACTTTGACGTAGCGCAATAGTAAAACTAGCTCGAACATTAAGAAAAGAAAAAACGAAGACTAATGGTTTGACCTTCGGCGCCAGAAGGACGATAACTCCAGCACGCTAGAAAGCCTCGTTACTCTAATCTAATCTTGTTTGTTCTCTACCTCCCGATGTCCAGATAAACAAGTATTCAGTGATATGGACCTGCTCGGCTGGTACACTACGGGCGGTGAAGCCACGGAAAAAGATCTGGAATTGCACAAACAGGTTCGGTGAAATAATAAACTTATGAATAAGAGTTCATTATCACTGTACAATCGATTTAACTAGCTGTTGTAGCCAGTCAAGTGGACAAAATCTTCAAGTAGTTCGTGTCCAGATGCAATAATCTGTTATGTGGTAAATGTTGAACCCTCCAGTGGCCACTGCGAGCTGGCAAAATTTGAATTTTTTTGGGTCTTTCAACTTGCTGAAGTTCATTTGATATTGGCTGTAGTTCATTTGATATTGTACTTATCATGCTGTAAACAGCCTCAAATATTTTTTTTTGTCGCAAATCCAGTAAAACTATCAGAAATTTGTTAACTTGATTATTAATTTTTTTTTTTAACTGAGGGTCTTTTTTTGGCAATTTGAGTTTGTCGGTTTGGTACCAGACTTCAATATGTATTCCGGTTAGAATTTTATGCGCCTATCTTATGGAGAATTGTACGAGAAATTCAGTGGTTTGATCAGGTTTTTAATCATCTATCATAGTTTTTGAGATAGCTACAGCAAAAACAATGCATTAGAATTAGAACTTCACTAATATGGATAGACCACATATGTTGTTAGTAAAAGTTGTAGAAATTGTAATTCTACACAAAATTGGTATTGGCAATGTTTGCTGTACGATTCATATTTATGTAAATATTTGCCACTGCAATATCTATCTTTTCGGGCGAATGATCCGGTGTGGAGATCTGCAACTTGGTAAGCTCTCTATGTGATGAACCTACCTCCTCCTCATCTTTCCTGTCGCAGAAATTACTAAGCTGTTCAATAGCTTTTTCTACCTGGTCAGGATTTGATTGAAAGTTACGTAAGGTTAGGGACAAAGCAAGATGATATTGTCCTCATCGTCACTTATGTCCTCATTGTCACTTACATGTATTTTATCAAAAACGTTCCTAATCTGAGAGTCTGTCCTAAGAATTTTTCGTCCACGTCCAGTCATAGTGAAGGTTTGTTTAGTCCTTGAGTCGAAAATATTAGTATGATGCCAGTGCACACTGGTAACACTGATAACGCAAAGCTGGTAACACTGATAACGCAAAGCTGGTAACACTGATAACGCAAAGCTGGTAACACTGATAACGCAAAGCTGGTAACACTGATGACGCAAAGCTGGTAACACTGATAACGCAAAGCTGGTAACACTGATAACGCAAAGCTGGTAACACTGATAACGCAAAGCTGGTAACACTGATAACGCAAAGCTGGTAACACTGATGACGCAAAACTGGTAACACTGATAACGCAAAGCTGGTAACACTGATAACGCAAAGCTGGTAACACTGATAACGCAAAGCTGGTAACACTGATAACGCAAAGCTGGTAACACTGATAACGCAAAGCTGCTGACACTGATAACGCAAAGCTGCTGACACTGATAACGCTAAGCTGCTGACACTGATAACGCTAAGCTGCTAACACTGATAACGCAAAGCTGGTAACACTGATAACGCAAAGCTGGTAACACTGATAACGCAAAGCTGCTAACACTGATATTGCAAAGCTGCTAACACTGATATTGCAGAGCTGCTAACACTGATATTGCAAAGCTGCTAACACTGATATTGCAAAGCTGCTAACACTGATAACGCAAAGCTGCTAACACTGATGATGCTGTTTGTAGTATTTATGGACTGGAGTAAAAAAAGGAAAGCGCATTGGTGAGGAAAAATGAACAATACAATACAAAATATTAGATGTAAATGATACATAGCAACAATAATACTAATATTAGTGATATTAGTATTATTGAAACAATATACTTATTATTGAAACACTAATAACCAATAATACTAATATTAGTATTAATGATATTTGGGATCGTTGGCTATAGCTAAAAGTGGGTATTCCTCATGTTTGGAACCAATGGCTGTAGCCAACAGTGGGTATTATTCCTCATATTTGGAACTGTTGGCTATAGCTAAGAGTGGGTATTCCTCATATTTGGAACCGTTGGATATAGCCAACAGTGAATATTCCTCATATTTGGGGCCGTTGGCTATAGCTGACGGGCAGAGGGGTAGTAAAGCACATGCTATTCCTACGGCTGCCATTTGAACACTGAATAACCCAGATATTCTGATTCAGCAAAAATTTCCATTCTAGTGGTATATATATTTCTTGATTCAGTGTTGCCATCCAGAGATCACTTTTTGTCAGCTAAAGCCAACAGTGAGCACAGGAGGGTTAACCTGATTGCTGACAAGAAAACTGGCTAAGTTAGTCTCTTTCAGTTCGATGCAAATGATGAATCGGTGTGTGGAGCTGTCGGGAGGACCTGCACATGTGTGAAATGAATGCAATGAAGCTGTTCATAACCGGTTTCGGCTGTTAGAGTGGCTGAAAAATTATGATACGGAATTGTTTATTTTATCAACTTGCATACTCCATTTGCACTAGTCTAGCGCAATACCAAACAAACGTCAGCTTTGATAACTGAATTACTCAAATGTAAATCATGTTTGCAAAAATCCTCTTTATTATTTGAAGTCTTTGCATCTTCAACACGTTTAAAACTACAGTCATAGTTAAATCGAATAATCTTCCTTGGGTTCCCTGTCTTGGGTGAGAATTAATCTTCATCTATGTAGCTAAGCATGGCGTTGTAAGGGTGCAGAAGTATTGACCCTTGGTTCTAGAAAGACATGAACTAAATCGCGCTAAAAATCTCTGTTTCTCATGTCTCATTTCACTTTTCCTGCTGCAGGTGTGCGAGCTGGTTGAGGGGCCCCTACTGATGAAGCTGGACCCTTGTGGTGGGCGAGCGGGTGAGCTGGGGGTGTCAGTGTTCGAGAGCGTTGTGGTCGGGGCGGGCACCACGGACCTGATGCTGGTGCGCCTCAGCTATACACTCGCCACTGAGGAGGCAGAGCGGGTCGGAGTAGACCATGTGGCTAGGATGGCCGCCCATCACACAGCCGAGCAGAGTAATGGTGAGAGAACTCAGTACAGCAACAGTATTAGTGCAATGGGGGAGGGGTATCTAATTATATGAGTCTGTATGTAATATATATCTCCTCCTAAATTTAAGATATTTTACTCTGATAATCTGGTGTCATTGAAACCGTATCCTCCTTGAGCAATAATCCATTTTCCCCTGAACGGTAACGTTCAGTACATTTTCGAGCTACAAGTAACGCATTCTTGATCGCCGCTTGGTCGCATCTCTGCTTGATTGTATCACTATTTTCGGATACGGGGACTTTTCGGATACTGGACAAGCCCCTTATGGCCCAGCCTAGAAGTTATATCGGATTATTTGGGTTATCTTTCTATGTATATATATATACTTTTTATTTACCAGTTTGGTAGGATTTTTCTTTTATAAATTTTAATCATGTGTTGGGTGACCCTCCCGGTCAAGAATGTTTCAGGCGTATCAATTTGACTGTTTGCTAGCCCAATCTAGACTTTGGCGTACCGTTGATGTTTCCTTTTGCTTGCTCTTTTGTCGCCAATCCGTCTGCGTTCACGTTCCTCTCTTGCTTGTTCCTTCCGGAATTTCTTGCTTCCCATTCGGCTGAGGAATTGTTCCTTTTACGGTTCACCCTATATCTTCTTTTTTCTTTCATTTATTCATACAGTTTATAGTAAGTATGCGCCTACTCGGGTGCTCCGTCGGTCTATTTCACCCTCAGTAGAACCCCCGGACTGATGCAAGTTCGTCTGCTTCTATAACATTCCCCTTCTTTCTGCTTCGGCCGCCTTCATGCATTCCATAGAAGTTTGCTTTTATTCCGACGTCTATTTACTGTCTGTCTCGTTTCGTGGTCTTGACGAATCTTCACTATCCTCAGCTCCAGTTCCCGGATCGCTCCGGGGCCCAGAGTTCCGTTTTCTGCACTTCCAAAGCTAATACAATGGCCTCGTATGGTTCTTCCCAAAGTTAATTCTTCTTCAAATACCGGTCAATCTGTTGAAAGCGGTGTAGAGTTTCTGTGTTGGCAGCCGAGCAGGTGTCAGAGTGGGAAGCGAGGTGAGTGATTGGTTCACAGTAAAAGTGGGACTGAGACAGAGCTGTGTGATGTCTCCCTGGCTGTTCAACCTCTAAATGGATGGAGTGGTCAGGGAGGTGAACGCGACTGTGCTGGGTCGTGGCTTGGAACTGTGGGAAGCGAATGGGCGGAGTTGGCAGTTGAGCCAGTTGCTATTTGCTGGTGATACGGCCCTGGTTGCGGATTCAGAGGAGAAGGTATGTAGGCTAGTGTCTGTGTTTGGTAGAGTGTGCGAGAGGAGGAAGCTTCGAGTGAACGTGGGTAAGAGTAAAGTAATGAGATGCTCGCAGTCGATGCGAGCAAAATTAGTGTCACCCAAAATGAAGAGCTTTTGGAGGAAGTCCAGTGTTCTAAGTATCTGGGCTTCCATGTGGAGATAACTGAACAAGTGGAAACTGTAGTGAAGGAGCGAGTGAAGGAGGGGTGTAAAGTGTTGGGTGCACTGAAGAGTGTAATAAGCTGTAGGACGTTGGGGATGGAAGCAAAGAGAGGGCGTTGTTGTCCCAACTGTGCTTTACGGAGCTGAGACTTGGGGGGGTGAGAGCAGAGGAGAGAAGAAGGTTGAATGTTTTCGAGATGAAAGGTTTGAGGAGCAGGACTGGAGTAACGCTGAGAGACCGGATCACCAACGACGTGATTCGAATCAGAACAGGGATAGTGAAGAAGTTTGAGGACAGAGTGGATTCGCGTGTTCTGGGATGGTTCGGGCACATGGAGAGGATGGATGAAGGAAGATAGGTGAAAAGGGTGATGGATGCGGAGGCGAGTGGTCGCAGGCCTAGAGGTAGACCGAAGTTTGGGTGGATGAATGGTGTGAAGCAGGCGTTAGGAAGGAGAGACATGAAAGTGGAGGTGGCGAGAGAGCGTGCAATGAACAGGCGTGATTGGAGAATGGTTGTGAAGGGTTGATTTTGACGCTGCTCTGATGTGCTTTCCCGCCCTTGACATCCCGCTGTAGGGATGGTCGTGGGTGGGGGGAAGGGGCTTGGTCATTATGACTCGGCGGGGGGTAAACCAGTGAAAACTGTCGGGCCCCGCTGCTGACAACGGATCCTCGGACTGCACTCGTGACCCAGAGTGTATGTTGAGGGGGTACCGGCCGGACCCTTTTGCACAGAAGGGCTGAGTTGTGTGAGCGTATGAGGGTGTGATGTGGGCCTTGCCGTCGGCCACCCCCCTTTTTGGGGGATGTGGCCTAGTGTCTGTATCTGTTCTAGCTCATCTCCTCCTTTGCACATGTTTTCCGTGTTCCTCCTTTGGTCAGTGTTTTCCTGAAAACCTCTCAGCGCCTCGAGTACTGAGCTACTCTCATCCATTGCAGTCGGCACTCTCCATTTCGTGTATGGCCCTACCCACCCTCCCGTACTCCATATGGAAGCTGCAGTTCGAGCCACCAGGTTTGCTTACTCTGCGCCCCTGTCCTTTCAGCGTCGTACCTAGCTCATCACGGTGAGCCCTCCCGGTGGTCGGGTAACGCGATGTGTCGCACCTGCTATCTGGATGTTTCCTTCCAAACGAAGTTTTCGAGATGCTCCCCTTTTGGACAAAAGATCTTTGCCTTTGGGTAGACTCCCTTAATAAAGGCTTCTCTCTCGCTATAGTTGCCTTCTTCCTTTCCGTTTCTCTTTATATCCACTCTCAGTTGACTGTATCCGACGAGATGGACCCTCCTTTCATTTCTTCAAGGCCGTCGGACCCTTACACTCACCTATCGTCCTCTCCCAGCCCCCCTGATGCAAGGACTTGGGACGCACACTCAAACATACACATACCGGTTCTAACTATTCTCCTTTCGGGTGGCAAATAACATAAGTTGCGATCTTTCTTTCATGCAACCTTTTTCTACGACTATTCATTCTTCTTCTTTCCATTCTTGCTGTTCTCATGCGTGAAATTCCCTGCACCTAGTGTAGATCTCATGCATGGGATGCTCTTTTTCTGTCTCTTCTTCATCTTCTCCCTCAGCTGATGTTGGAGCGCGTAGCCCGGCACCTTAAGGACCACTGCGGATCCATGGGGCTCTGAGGCAGGGTAGGTAGTGTGTTATTCCTCCTCATTGCCATCCGGGGAGTGCTGGGACTATATGGCCTTAGCACCTTAGGAGTTTCTCTACCTCTAGTGGGACCCGTACATACCTAGACGTTCGCCGCGTAAAGGATTCTGACTTTGCGCAGTAGTAAACCTAACTCGAACATTAAAAGAAGAATAAAAACAAAAACTAACATGATGCAGCATTGTTTGCTGGTTTGACATTCGTCGTTTGTAGGACGATGACTCCAGTGCGCTAGAAAGCCTCGTCACTCTAATGTTACCCTTTCGATCCTCTACTGGCTAGATGCGGTACACTGTTCTCTTTTCCCCTCTTCCCCGCCCACAGATTTGATCATGTATCGCTTTCTCGCCCTACGGAGAGCTTACTAAGACGGATTTCAGAACTTCAGTGGAGATAGGGACCCCCTTAATCTGATCCAATCCAATCGCTTTCGAGGTCTTCTGAATTCATTTTTTTGGTTTACTCTGCTAGCACCTTTAACTCTATGGAGGTCGACCACTCCCTTCCTTCCTTCTCGATTGTTCATTCTTAGCACGCTGTTACCATATCGTCGCCCTCTCGTCCCTCCTCTCGCCTGCTCTCCTAGATTTCTCGAGGATCGTTCTTCCTCTTCGTAAGGATGATCTTGTACTTCGGCGGAAGAATGAGAGACGTTCAGAGATGCCTTGTTGAGATGTTTGAGAAATGTGTGTGGTGTACGCCGCGCGGGCGGGTGCAGACGAAGGGGCTGCGAGTGGTGGTACGAGGAGGTCAGAAAAAAATAGCTTTTGAGGAGTGGTTGCAAGCAAGGTCGGTGGTGGCCTATGACAACTATAAGGAGAAGAGGAAGGAGGTAAAGCAAGTGGTTAGGAGAGCCAAAAGAACGCTGATGCCAGGTGGTGCTCACGGTTGTGCCAGATTTTTGCGGAGAGCTAGAAGATGTTCTGGAAAGAGGTTAAGAGGGTGAGAAAGAACGAGACCGGAAAGGAGGAGGCGGTGAAAGATAAAGACAGCCAGTTGTTGACGGGAAGTGGTGGTGTACAGGAAAGTTGGGTCGATTATTTTGATGAATTGTTGAATGTCGAGGATGACAGCGAGGCTGGCATTGTTGCTGTAAGTATTGTGGCGCGGATGCCAGTTTTTTGAAGAGAATTGTTGCGGACATTACTAGGGAAGAGGTGATGAAAGCAGGAAAAGCCCCCGGTTTGGATTGTGTTGCAACAGAGTGCCTGGAAAAAGGCAGAGTAACGATTGTCGAATGGCTCTCCTACAAAACATCCCTGTTCCACATGAGGTTATCCGTGCACGCCCCCCTAAAGCTACTGGTTCACGGGTCGCACGGGGTCACGATCCAACCGGGGGGGTGAACACCCTATTTTCCTTTCGGACCCTTCTACTCTTCACTATCTCTCCTTCTCTACCCCTTCCTGGTTATGCTTCCACCTTGGTTACTCCTTTTACCTCGTTTGTTCTGTTGAAGCTGCATTAACTTATCTCTCTTCTTCTCTTGACAACTTTCCCCCATAGTTTTTTTTTTTTTATCTTTTGTTCATTATATGTATGTATGTGTGTGTATGTATGTGTGTGTGTATGTATGTAAGCGTGTATGTATGCGTATGTGTGTATGTATGTATATATGTATGTATATGTATGTATGTATGTATGTGTATATGTATGTATATATATATATATAGCTGTATATATAATTTTTTTTTCTTCTTCTTCTCTTTCTTTCATTATTATTAGTATCATCATTTTTTCTCTCTTCTTCTTCAGTCACATTTCGTTTTTTTTTTTTTTT
>SDVV010009597.1:0-16633 GCA_016164225.1 Gammarus roeselii | reverse complement strand
GAGAGAGAGAGAGAGAGAGAGAGAGCGAGAGAGAAAGAGAGGGAGTGAGAGAGAGATAGACCTTTATTTTTTCGTTCTCAGGATCTGAAGGATGCATTATACAAGAGAGAGTCTTTTGGTCTTAAGTTCACAGAGTCTGAGGGAACACATGCAACGAGAGAGAGAAAGGACTTTGATCTTTTGTTTTCAGGACCTGAGGGAACATTACACAAAAAAAGAAAAGAAAAAATCACAATATTTGAGGGAACACACTATGCAAAGGGTAGTCTGCCATTACCCTTATTTCACAGGGTAGAAAACTCACTATGCAAAGGAAAGTAGGCCACTACTCTTATTTCACAGGGTAGAGAACACACTGTGCAAAGGGAAATAGGCCATTGCTATTATTTCACAGGGTAAAGAACACACTATTCAAAGGGAAGTAGGCCAATACCCTTATTTCACAGGGTAGAGAACACACTATGCAAAGGGAAGTAGGCCAGTTCCCTTATTTCACAGGGTAGAGAACACATCATGCAAAGGGAAGTAGGCCATTACTCTTAATTCACAGGGTAGAGAACACACTGTACAAAGGGAAGTAGACCATTACCCTTATTTCACAGGGTAGAGAACACACGAGCATACGGAACGAGTTGCCTGTGACCTTCCGTCACACTGCCTATGGAAAACAGCGACCTCCATAGGCTCTGCACTTATGCTAAGGCGAAGAGTCCTTTAACCTTACTTCACGATTTCTGTTCAAACATACTTGAGGAAAGAACACCCGCACCAAAACCAGCTATCTGTATAGTGCACCTTACTTCACGATCTCGGTTCAAACATACTTGAGGAAAGAACACCCGCACCCAAACCAGTGATCTGTTTAGTGCGCGCACTTAACCTTCGCCAGAAATATTTCAACATTGCTTAATTTATACGATTCAACCATCTATGGTGTATTGGAGTTTCTATCGTCTATATAAGGGTTCCTCGAACCAAGAAAAACTGCATCTTAGTTGACTCGAGAGCCCCCACGCAGACGTGCAGCGCACCCCTCCATCATGCATTCATGCATAGCCCACTACAGGCCCATTGCAAGGTTCTGGAACAGAATGAAGGCTGAACACAAGGACTTAACCTTTCCAGTTGCCGATGGTAGCCGACAAGGAAACTGTGATGCCCACATTAATGTTGGAGCTGGCATGGAAAACAGGCAAGATAAATAGACTAGTCAGGAGTCTTAGACGGATAGTGGGTTCGGGTTGGTATACAGGCTAGATATATAGACTAGTCAGGTGTCTTAGACGGATAGTGGGTTTGGGTTGGTATACAGGCTAGATATATAGACTAGTCAGGTGTCTTAGACGGATAGTGGGTTCGGGTTGGTATACAGGCTAGATATATAGACTAGTCAGGTGCCTTAGACGGATAGTGGGTTCGGGTTGGTATACAGGCTAGATATATAGACTAGTTAGGTGTCTTAGACGGATAGTGGGTTCGGGTTGGTATACAGGCTAGATATATAGACTAGTCAGGTGTCTTAGACGGATAGTGGGTTCGGGTTGGTATACAGGCTAGATATATAGACTAGTCAGGTGTCTTAGACGGATAGTGGGTTCGGGTTGGTATACAGGCTAGATGTATAGACTAGTCAGGTGTGCTATACGGATAGTGGGGCCGGGTTGGTATACAGGCTAGATGTATAGACTAGTCAGGTGTCTTTGACGAATAGTGGGTTCGGGTTGGTATACAGGCTAGATGTATAGACTAGTAAGGTGTGCTAGACGGATAGTGGGGTCGGGTTCCCTCCCGTATACAAGAAGAGAACGGAGGTATCTAATTTCATCAAATTAGCCGACACTCGAGTCCGGTGAGAGCTTTGGTCAGTATTTGTTATTGCAAGAAGTCCCACGCCGCCATGATGGCAGTGGACCCCAGCACACCTGACTAATGATTCGCTTAGCCATAGTAACGAGGTAAGGTTGCCGAGCACAGTGATGAATAATATTGAAGAGACGAGTGCAACACTTTCGAATGGCCACCACTGTGTGTTTTTATCAGCACGCCCAATGTTATAGGACGAGACTGAGTATATTTGAACTTTATTTTGCTGTCATATCAAGTATATTGGAGTATCACGTCATAAGGGGGTTTGACGTATTTCTACCAATCGGAGCCGACGTCGTCCTTCCCACAGGAGTAGTCTTCCAAGCAACAACTGTGTTGCTGCAAAATGTGGACGAGGAAGACGCTGAGATCTAAAGTTAAATGATATCGATGGCAATTGCAACTTGAAATGTTCTACGATAAGAATACAAAAAGGCACTGGATTTTTGCATCTGCGCTCTGCAGGTCTGAAGCGAAGTCCATCCGCACGGTCGGAGTGCAAACAACTGCAAAAACGCCCGATGCGTTAAAGTTTACAAACTATCAAAACCATTTCTGTACAACTGATGATTTCGGCGAATAATGAAAGCGAAAAATTTCATCGACCTAAACTGAAAACCTACTTAAGAGGTTGCCGCAATCCTAATAGTTAGACTACAGTGACCGGAGTGCCCAGCACAGCAGTCTACCTCCTCAGTCTACCTCCTCAGCGAGACAAACATCAAAGTGTTGACTACTGGCAACAACCAATATGGGCTCTTTCAACACGATTCTGCTCTTCTGATATTTGGTATGCTCTAGACATAGAGGAGAACGTCCGGTGCTAGAATTATTTTGACTGAAGTGCACTAGGGAGCCTTGATAATCTAATCTAGTAATTGAGGATGGAGACAAATTGTATCGCAGTGAAACCAACTTACCTGACCCAACCCTTTATCAACTCCTTTTATTTGTCCCCAGTGCCACTAACGTGGTTATCATTTACCACCAACATCATCCAACAGAACAAAGAAAAAATGTCGAGGGGTGCGCTATTTCACAAGGGCTTCAACACTACTGATACAGACGCAAGGTAACGCGCAACTCACACTCCTTTCATGCACTCAGCACTCCTTTCCAACACCTTTGAGCTGGAGTCATGTTAACACTCCTTTCCAACACCTTTGAGCTGGAGTCATGTTTGCCCTCCTTTCCAACACCTTTGATCTGGAGTCATGTTAAAACTCCTTGCTAACACCTTTGAACTGGAGTCATGTTGCACTCCTTTCCAACACCTTTGAGCTGGAGTAATGTTTGCACTCCTTTCCAATACCTTTGAACTGGAGTCATGTTTGCACTCCTTCCCAGCACATTTGAACTGGAGTCATGTTAAAACTCCTTCCTAACACATTTGAACTGGACTCATGTTTGCAATCCTTTTCCAACACCTTTGAACCGGAGTCATATTTGCACTCCTTTCTAGCACCTTTGAACTGGAGTCATGTTTGCACTTTTTTCCAACATCTTTAAACTTGAGTCATGTTTGCACTCCTTTCCAACACCTTTGAGCTGGAGTCATGTTAGTACTCCTTTCCAACACCTTTGAGCTGGAGTCATATTTGCACTCCTTTCCAGCACATTTGAACTGGAGTCATGTTTGCACTCCTTTCCAACATCTTTGAACTGGAGTCATGTTTGCACTCCTTTCCAACACCTTTGAACCGGAGTCATATTTGCACTCCTTCCCAGCACCTTTGAACTGGAGTCATGTTTGCACTCCTTTCCAACATCTTGAACTGGAGTGATGTTTGCACTCCTTTCCAACACCTCTGATCTGGAGTCATGTTTGCACTCCTTTCCAACACCTTTGAACATGAGTCATGTTTGCACTCCTTTCCAGCACCTTTGAACTGGAGTCATGTTTGCACTCCTTTCCAGCACCTTTGAACTGGAGTCATGTTTGCACTCCTTTCCAACACCTTTGAACTGGAGTCATGTTTGCACTCCTTTCCAGCACCTTTGAACTGGAGTCAGGTTTGCACTCCTTTCCAACACCTTGGAACTGGAGTCATGTTTGCAGTTCTTTCCAACATATTTGAGCTGGAGTCACGGTAACACTCCTTGCTAACACCTTCGAACTGAAGTCATGTTGAACTCCTTTCCAACACCTTTGAGCTGGAGTCATGTTTGCACTACTTTCCAATACCTTTGAGCTGGAGTCATGTTTGCACTCCTTTCCAACAACCTTCGAACTGGAGTCATGGTAGTACTCCTTTCCAACACCTTCGAACTGGTCATGTTTGCACTCCTTTCCAACACCTTTGAACTGAAGTCATGTTTGCACACCATGAAATCACCTTTGAGCTGGAGTCATATTAACACTCCCTGCTAAAACCTTTGAACTGGAGTAATGCTTGCACTCCTTTCCAACACCTATGAGCTGTAGTCATGTTAGCACTTCTTTCCAACACCTTTGAGCTGAAGTCATGTTAACACTCTTTGCTAACACCTTTGCGCTGGAGTCGTGTTAGCACTCCTTTCTAACACCTTTGAGCTGGAGTAATGCTTGCACTCCTTTCCAACACCTATGAGCTGTAGTCATGTTTGCACTCCTTTCCAACATCTTTGAACTGGAGTCATGTTAGCACTCCTTCCCAACACCTTTGATATGGAGTCCTGTTAGCACACCTTTCAAACAGCTTTGAGCTGGAGTCAAGTAGGCAGTCTTTACCAAACATTAGCCTTTTCCGCTAAAGGGTTCGGCTAGGACCCGGTAACTCATTCTTCAGGTCTGTAGAGGAGGCCGGGATCAATGTCCGCAGCAGGGCCCGACAGCTTTCGCAGGTTGACCCCTGCTGCGTTATAATTACCGAGGCCTTCTTCTCTCACATCCCGTTTCTCAACGAGACGCTCAGGGCGAGAAAGCGCATCAAAGCAGGGTCAAAACTCATCCATTCACAATCATTCTGTATTCACGCCTGCCTAGTGCACGCTCTCTCACTTACCTCCACACCGATATTACTCCTCCCCAAAGCGAGCCTCCAGCCTTACGCCCACTTACCTAGGTTTTCATAACCTTTTCACCAATCTCCCTTCATCCATCCTCACCATGTGCCCGAACCACGTGCATCTACTCTGATTTTGAACTTCTTCCATCATCGTTCTCATTCAAACTACGTCATTATTAATTCCACCAAACAGCGTCACTCCGGCTATATCTCTCAAACACGACATCTTCATTTCTCTTCCACCCGCGCCTCTCACGCTTCAACCCCGTAGAGCACAGTCCTGGACAGCTGCTCCCTCAAGCATCCCTCTCTTTGCCTATTACAATACCCTCAGAATTGTAACTAGATCACTTTCAAACGTGACTAATGCGAGGGCCAAAGATTTCAGTGATGTATTGTTCGCAGTTCAGCGACGCGACTGTAAAATATTTCTGGCGATCCCAATGATTGATTATATATATTTAACAGGTAAATAGCGTTTATATAAACGGTACCCCATGTAATAGCAAACTGAGTTTGGCGACTTTCCCTTCAGTATTCAGACAAGTTTGAACATGTTAATGCATCGATTTGACTGTTTAAACTTTGGGGAGAACAAGTTTCTTAATATATTCAGTAGCAAACTGATATGGACAGAAAAATATTTCAGGGATACAGTTTTCATCCTTATGTCTCGACCACGCTGAAGGCGCGTTCTCTCTTCGAAAATACAAGTTGGATACTGCTACGTATTCCAACTCAGTCTTTATCCGAGTCGCCTCCTTGCTCCCTCTCCGTTACCCTCAGCATCTCCCCCCCCCTGCCCCATCACTTAGCTTCCCGGATCTATGAGAGCCTGGTCGGCAATACGCGGTCCAAACGTCTCAACAAAATCCGAGAAAAGAATTCAGAGGCCATAAACTGGCGTAGCCTATAAACCGTCGCAGCTCACAATGAACCTGCACGCCCTGCTCTCATTAACAAGCTCATTTGGGCCTTGGTGCCTCCGCCCTGCCCCTTAGGCCCACCTCTCTCCCTCTGCCTTCTTCCTCTTCGAACCCAGCCCCGACAATTTCTGGGAAATAATATCCTGGACTTGGGTGTTAGGCTTCTCGATCAAACCTGCACACACTTTAAATTGGAACGTATAACAGGATTCCCGTTCTGGATTCCAATTCATTAATTAGACATCAACATTTGAACGGGATTTAGGGTTTATTCGCGCTATCTATTTCTAATAAGTGGATGAAAATTTGTAAGAAAACTCTGGCTTGTTTGATCTTTTGATGTTAAAGTGGAAGTTTGGATTTTATCTCACCTTGCGAGGCCGGCTATAGGCAGGCTCGTTAGAAATGTTTGCTCGGTAAACACTTCTCCTTTTGTGGCCCCGGCGAAAAGGAAAAGAAGCTCGGCTGAACGCGAATTCGCCCACTTTTGAGGTGTTCATTTGTGAGCGGGTCAGCCGCTCCAGGCGGAAGTGGAGGCCGCGCAGTTTCCCTCCCAGATCGGGTAATAGGACCAAAATGCAAAGGGGTGAGTTGCTTAGAATGGACCGCATCACAAGGGAGAGCAGAAGCAGCCCAACATGAAGTGAGTACCGGGTACACAAAACAGTTTGCCTGATGGCGAAGTTGACATAACCAGTGTCCCAGTAACTTCAGCAAGGCTTCAAGTCAACCAACTCAATGAATCGATGTCCCTCAAGGCTTCAATATATGTCTATTTCAACTTGTGTTACCCCAATTTTCAGTGAAAATACTCGCAAAGTTTTGAAACTATATAAATATGTATCTAAAGTCTCCAACTGTGTTTCGGTTACAGCTTAGAACAAATAACCAGAATGTGCGGGGAAAAATTGCAAGCTCTTGACAGTAGTTGAAATAAAGACAAAAACGTAACAACAAAACCGGTAACGACGAAAACGATTCCTACGAAAACGTGCCGGCAAACAAAACACTAAGTTCTCGCTGGCGGCTGGGGCTCGTGGCGGCAGGCATAACAGGGGATTATGTTATGGGTAATGAATGGGAATTGTCAAGGTTTTGTAAGTGAATGGAAGAGTCTTGAAAAGTATATGGATGATTTACACATGAATGATTTATGTGTGGATGATTTTTATTATTGGGCAGAGTTTATTTATGTTATTCGGTTTTGCACGTTTATAACATATTATTTATATGAATACAATAAATATAAAATGAATACATTCACGTTCACTGCAGCTGAAATAAACCGGGTAAATAGTCGATACGAACAAACTAGGTATTTTTGAACGAACAAATACTTCTATTGCTTTACACACTGTATTAATTAATTAGTTACTATAAATTATCTGAAATTGGGCACTTACATGCTACGGTGTTGATATACAAATAATCGTTACATCTATGAACATATACAGTTTCTCGTCGTAATAATTATTTACATTCAGCATGTGCCTACTCCAGACTCTTTAAACCAGTTTTTTATAGAGGTATATTGCACAAGGTTATGAGAGGGCTATGTGAGAGAAACCTTAACTAGGTCTCCCTTCTCTTTTATGTTCAAGTTCGACATCGTGGGTTTGCAGCTTTTTGTTTCCTCAAGATTAATAGTTCCTTTCCTGTTAGTATCAAACCATTTATTCAAATTGGTAATATTAATATGTAGATAAGGGATGAGCAAGGTCTACACCAGAAGTTAGATTCTATAAATCAAAGACGGATTATATTATTATATTAAAAAAATTACAAATGACGTCAAACAACACATGAAAATCAAATACTTATTCCAGTTCGTTCTAGTTTTTTTTTCGGATGCCCTCACAAGAATGATAGGGGACACGCACGCCCATCGCGCTCCATTTCAGGATAAAGGGTGAGTAACATGAACGGGCGGGCTTATAAAAACAATGAAGCAATGAAAATATTGAGTGATCGAATGACAACGACATGACGTACTGGTCAGTCTTGCACAGACCCTCAAACAAAAATTTTCTCAAATCGAATTGATTTTCTCTGAACGAAATCCAATTGAACATGAATTTTAGTAAAGAAAGAAAACGTTTCACAAGACAATTTTTTCTTAGTATGTAGTGATGTCAATTTTGTTTCATTTAAAACATTATAAGCGTTCAACTCCTAAGCTTCGATAATCATGGATCGATCACCAAGAAATGTCGTTCACTGGCTCATGCTTTACTCCATGTTTTTTTCAATAAAACATTTGGGAGACGAGCAATTATTTTTGTAAATACTGAAGTAGCTATAATGTCACGGAATATGCCCGCATCCCCTGTCACGGAATATGCCCGCGTCTCCTGTCACAGAATATGCCTGTGTCTCCTGTCACGGGATATGCCGGGTCTCCTGTCATGGAATATGCCCGGTGGGTAGGGGAGTAGGTTTGTCGGCGGTGGGTAGGGTTGACTCAGGAGGGTTGTAGATGAATGGGTTATAATAGGGCATTTTGTAGTGGTTTTATAGATGTCAATCTTGGTGTTGTATAGTGTGCCTTAGGTATAACACAGTTTCCCGTTCACGGTATAATTGCAATTCGATTGAGTAGACATAAGGCGTTTTAATGTAATTCATTGCATGGCTTTAAATAAATAGGATAAGCAAACATAGATAAATAGTTTGATTTTATTAGAAACAATTACATAGTACTTTGCACGCGGTATTGAATGTCATGGTTTCGCACATATTTTGGTTACACGAATTTTTATTACAGTATATGTTTACGACGAATATTTCGCCTTTAATTATTTTTACGTAATTCGTTGTCGTAGAATCTTTGGATAATCTTTTTGATGGGGCCATTTCTACATAGATGATATGCAAAGTAAAGACAGTACGCTCCACAGACCAATGAATGGTTACTTTGAATTGGTTCTTGTAGTACGAGTGCTATATTTGCATGAATTTTGTAATATGCAGCTATATTTCCTCCATATATTATTGGATTAAGCCCAAACGAATCGAAAAATAGTGTTTATTGTTATTTTCAAAAATGAGGATCCAATGCCCCATCCTATTAGGGTCGCAAAAATATATACAGTATGGTTGTTATTAAAAATCATACATTTATTAGGAATTTAGCATTCACACATTGCAAGGCATGTCCTATAGTATTTGTTTAGGAATGCAGTAGCCAACACGGGCTTCTTTTTGTCAATGGGTGGACTCTCCGGCAGTGGCTTCTCGGTACTAACCAAATAAAGATACCACGCACAATAGCCTCTGTTCGTTAATCGGACTCCTTGTAGTGCTCTCTTGTCCGCTCCAAAAAAAACTTTTACGTTATGTCGTTGATTCCATAGTGAAACAGATGCAGTAATTTACAACGCATTGGGGTGCGAAGGTGGCGAGTAGTGCAAACGGAGTATAGATATGGGGTAATTAGCCGTACATATTAGTGATACTAAAGTATTTAGATTAGCTTTAGGGACCCCTCCCAAACTGTCGACTGGAGTGGAGATGTCTTGTATTTGTGAATATTTATATCATATATATTTATTGTTTATTGTAATAGTATGGTAGGTTTATTAGAGCAAGACCCGGACCAGAAGGGAGATCGCTCACCGCATGCTTGCAACCAGCCTGTGGTTGGATTGTGATTGTTTTTTCGTGTTTACAAGTTCATTATCTGCACGTTTTTTGTTATTTATAGCAATAGTATGGCGTAATAAGAAGACTTGTAACATCTACATTAATTTTCGCTGTAGTTTTTCTTCCATCACGATTTTTGTTTGGTATATTTGACGTCTAGAAAGTGAATTCAGTCCTGTTTAGACTTTCTTGGACAACTTGTCTATCGGATTTGCAGTCTGGGCTATGCTAGGATATACCATATACCATTGATATTTTTTGTTATCGTTAAACGATTTGAACAGTTACCAGAGATTTTTCAGTGTATTATGAATAAATTCACCTAATTTGATGAAGTGTTGGGTATAAATCATCTTAATTAGGTGCTGTGATACAAAATATTGGTTTGTTTTTCGTCTTGACATTCGATTTTGTCCCGTTATCAGTTCACTTGGTAAACGAAATCTATCAGAAACCAGCATCTCTCCGTGAGTGACCACCATCGCCCTTGTCCAGCTGCAAACACGAGGAAGTACTAGTATGGCACGATGTTCAGACTGCCCGCGTGGTGAGTGCACTGCAGCGCTTGGAGTCAGCCACTAGACTGGAGCATGCGTATCCAGTTTAGTGTAAGGAGAGTCGCCTGTGCCCCGCCTTTGGGGCCAGTGCAGTCACAGTACCACTACAAGTGTCTCGCTAGCTTGTGGCTGACGGTATGGTTGATCTTCACACTAAGCAGGCTCTAGCAGACAATCTGGATGATTCAGTATTATTTAACGGTAATATGAACGATATAGATCCGATAATTGAGTTAATCGACGAAATCAATGACGAAAGTATGGATGATACCTTATCATTTCACGATGAATTTTACCCCCTCATTTGCAACCCGCGTCATGTTAATATTACCGATTAATGTTTAGAGAAAGACGGTTGCTAAGGTAAAGATTACCCCGTGATACATAACATGAATTATATTGCGCAAGTTCCTGACGAGGGCCAAGGCATGTTAGATGACGTGATTGCTATGCCGATTAGAGCATCGACGCCGATCGACTACCCCATTCATACACGTTCAAATGATACATAAATAGGCGACGTACCATAGCCCACAATTATATATCTCGCTTATCAATCCACATTGGTTTCGCATCGGGGTACTCGGTACAAATCACAAATAATTTTTTTTCCCTGCACACAGTTCGTGTTTTGAACACTTCAATTCCAATCTTAGTAATCAAAAACTTGTTTCTAGACTTGAGCAAACATCTTTTCAATGCTAATTTTTTAATTAAAGGTTTATGACCTCGAATCATATCATCATATTTCTCGCTGGAGGTAACATTCCCATTTAATATATAAGCACAGTTATTAAAAATGTACTAAATTCTTCTATCACTCAATCTTTTGGGACATGTTTTCAACTTTACCAGGTATTTCTTTACATAACACCTCATCGGTATTACTGTTACACGATTCAACATCACTGACACTGGGTTCCATTTCACTGAAAGTGTCACATGCTTTACCCATATTTTGAGTAATTTCCATATTTTGACTACTTGCGATATCATCTAAAGTTTTCCACAATTCGATCCACAAATCTTCACCCACTTTTTATACGTACCGCGATTGAATGTATCTTTATGCCTAACACCGATCCGCTTCCCTCAGCTATAGGTAACTCACTTTCTTCACCGCTCTCACCCCGTTGATTATTTTCTTCCTCATCATTTTGGAGACCCGGGTCCGATTCCACATGTTCTATCAGTACTCCCTTTGCCTCCATAGAGCTTTAATTTTCTCGTTTATTTCTGAGACTATCATATTCAAGATGATGGCATCGTTTCATGTGACGCAAAAACCCGAACGTGATACCTGACTTGCTTAATTTTATTTCCGCACTGCAAAAAGCACATATTCCCGTTATGTCCTTTTCGTCAAAATGCTTCCATATCAAGCTTAGCGACATCCATCTACAACGAAAGCACACTGTTAACTGATTCAGAACAAATCTGAGTTTGATTTGGAGAGGTGTACGCACTAATGTACGCATATAATGCATGCTGCCCCACCAGTATCGGCACCATTTTCACATATGTACGCACTAATGTACACATGTACGCACGAATGTACGCATATAATGGGCGGTGCCGGTACCGGTGCCGGTGCCATTTACACCCATGTACGCACCTATGTATGCATATAATGCCGGTGCCGGTGCTGGCACCATTTACATACACGTTCGCACTAATGTACGCATATAATGACCGATCCAGGCAATAATGTACACATGTACGCACTAATGTACGCATATAATGACAGATCCAGGCAATAATGTGCACATGTTCGCACTGATGTTCGCTTATAATGATAGATTCCAGCACTAATGTATGCATTCTACGCTATCCTAACCTAGTCAACAGTTTTGCATTTTAATGGATATATAGGGTATTTATGATGATTTCCACTTGGTCTATATATTTTTAACCTATCTTCCACAGTTTGATTACACTCATCCAATTTTGATTAAACAAAAATTCTTTTGCAGTTGTTGTTTAGATTTCAGAACATTATCGTTATCCCCCTAACATGTTTGGATGAGACTCGGCACCCTGATTCCAATAGATCTAATTTACTTCGTTACCTGCAACGTTTTAAATATGAATCAGTTTTACGTCATGTTAGATTAAAAGAATTAGTCAATCTAAGCTAACCTAACCTATTTTATACAGGTGTGATAGTTATGTAGGATTGAAATATATGAATCTCTCCATCGATTTATTCAAGATTGTACGTCATTTGGACAAGTGAGTTGACATACACCACCAGTTGTATTATCTTCTCTATATAGGTCTCAATGCGATACGTGACGGGGGTCTGTTGACTGGCGTCAATCCATTGCTATTTCTCTTGTATGGTATGAATCTCTGCACGTGCCTCTACATTTGATCTGTCTTTAGCTAACCTAACCTAACCTTATGTATGGTATTCACTCATTGATATATACATATGAAGCCCTCCACATGACTCAATATATATAATTTGTACATATGTTATTCATTTCGTTGTCCCTCTCAACCCATATTAGCTGCCTGAGAGGCCCCATTTTATAACTTAGATGGATTGAGTGTTACAAGTAATACATATTTGTATCCAGTTTTACAAAACAAACACTTCATTTCACACCAGCTATACCTAATATATTTTAACATTTCCTGCATTTATGATTTGCTTCTTCTTTCCCACAATTCTAATATTCTAGACGATGACTTCGTTGGAAATGACGCCACATAATGATTGTTGATTTATCATTATTCAAATATATATGCCTTCTGCACAGATTACACGCCACCACCCCCTCTCAATTTCTATTGAAATATCGCCCACTCAAGCTATACACCATCTTTTCAGAACAGAATCACATCGTCGACCGAGCAAGATTTGATCAGTCTCTGATTTATATCCATCAACCTGTCACACATCCAGAACATTTACCCCAGTTTGAGCCCCCCCGAATCTGTCAGTTTCAATTTGTGAGGATCACCAGTTTGTTCTTCGTTTCATTGCATGAAACCTATTTTACTGACTTCGGCATACCTTTGATGCCTCCGCCTGACACGATGTTTTCATTGCTTAACCTGTCGAGTTTTTTGGCTAAGGGAATCATTTAATTAGGGATTTTCATGGCTTAGTAGTGTTGTATTAGTTTTAATTACAGATCTTGCTTGCATCATCAATGCCATCTACACGTTTTGCTTCGGAACAGCATGGTTCGAACATCATCACTATATTTCAGCTTACGCCCAGAACCCTTCAAATACTCCATCATGTCTTTAATATGCATACTGAAGGCTGTTCCATGTCCGTGATTCTACTAATGCATTGCTGCTTCTTCTTCTTGTATTTTAATTATTCGAAAATCATCAAATTCAAAGTCATTCTGATGTTTTTCCTTGAGAAATTGTTGCATGCGAACCAGATTTTATTTTGTTCATAGGTACAATTTGTTTTCCACTACCTCAGCTTCATCACAGTCATGATGATGATTTTCCACCTCATCATGTCAATTTCGAGTTTTGGTTTCGTATTTTCTTTAAACTTTGTTACATACGACTGTAACGCGTAGACATTAGTTACCCAAATTCTGCTTCCTTTTTCCTTTATCCATATACACATGATTTCTCCCACTCTTTTGATTCTTGTTTTACCCATTCTGAGATAACTGTTATTTTCAGCACTAGTCAAAATTGGTTCGATCCGTTTCATATCATCTTAGGAGATTCCTTCTTCAAAGACATGTTAAGAAATTTTTGTAACGTGAACATTCATTTTTATTATTCGACAACGTGCCGTCCTGCTTCACTTACACTGAACGTGATACTGATTCCAATCTCGGTATGCATCTAGCAATTATGCGTAGATTACATCCTGATTTTTCGCAGAAAACTAGGCCTAATGTTGCCACCTATGTCGTGATATTTGTATAAATGAATATGTATTTATCGGTATATGTGTGTATATGTCCGTGTTTGTATATGTTCATGTATACTCCTCTTATTTAAAAATAACAATAAACACTACTGTTTCGATTCGTTTGGGTTTAATTCAATAATATATGGAGGAAATATAGCTGCAAATTACAAAACTCATGCAAATATAGCACTCATACTCCAAAAACCAATTCAAAGTAATCATACTTCGGTCTGTGGAGCGTACTGTCTTTACTTTGCATATCTTCTATGTAGAAATGTCCCGTAAAAAAGATTATCCAATGATTATACAACAAAGAACTACGGAAAAATGATACAGAAGTCCAAACATTCGTCGTAAACATATCCGGCAATAAAAATTCGTGTAATTGTTCCTAATAAAATTAAACTATATACCTTTGTTTGTTTATTCTATTTATTCAAAGCCATGCAATGAATTACATTAGAACGCCTTATGTCCACGCATTCGAATTGCAATTATACCGTGAACGAGATACTGTGTTATACCAAAGGCACACTATACAACACCAAGATATACATCTATAAAACCACTACACAATACCCTTTTATAACCCATTCATCTACAACCCTCCTGAGTCAACCCTACCCACCGCCGACAAACCTACTCCCCTTCTCACCGGGCATATCTCGTGACAGGGAACGCGGGCATATTCTGTGACAAGAGACGCGGGCATATCCCGTGACTAGAGACGCGGGCATATTCCGTGACCGGAGACGCGGGCAAATCCCGTGACAGGAGACGCGGGCATATCCCGTGATATTATAGCTACTTGCTGATATCGCGGGTTATTTTAGTTATACCAACTAAAAGAGTTCTCAATAAATCTAGGACGTGTATTTTACTCGCTAACCCGAGGTAATTGAAAGACCCGTCGTCTTAAAACACATGTGTGTTCCCATTCAAGAACATTAACAGCCTGGGGTAAGTGCCTGGGTCACTGAGTAAAGAGTGTATAAAAATATGCGTCACGGACCCAGTTGCCCCGTTGTCAATACCTGCAAGATACAGCCCCCGAATGAAATTGAATCACTTCAAAGGTTCTTTCAGAGGGCCCATTGTAACCAAGGGTTTCTTGACTACGTGAATTCGAACTATATATTTCCTATTTTTGAGTGTCGTGTTATTTCTGGTCCCTTAACAACACAAATTGATATTAGTTCAGCACGTGATGTTTAGACGAGTTTTCATAAGACAGTTACGTTCGCAGGCAGTTGTAATTTTCGTACGAGAAATATACTTATAATAACCATATTGGTAAACCACTAACAACAGAGTTTACAGCCTAAGCCTGTACATCTACCTTTTGATCATAGTGCCCGAAATTTCAGGCTAATTATTTTTTACCAGATTTACAATGAATTCTTCTCAGAGTAACTGACTCGGGAGCTTTTTTTTCGCAAATAACATTTTCCTAAATCACTGCTCGTTCTTTACTGGAAGTACTTCGACGAGAGGGTAAAGATGTGTTGAGTTTTCATATATCACGAATTTAATTGTTATATGCTTTCGTTTGTCAATTATTTCCCTACAGGGCGAATTATTTTGTATTTATCCAAACTGGTTCCGGTTATGGGTAGTCTGGATACGTAACATGATGCTCCTCTTTAGTCTTTCGTTTCCGTGGTCTTAGTATTTCGATTGTAAATACTGCTTGTTTGTTACACACTACAAGCTCTAGTTTATAAACATCCCTGTTATTGGACGTAGGTAGTTTGTCATATCTAGATATTCGATTGGTTATGGGGAAATGGTCCCTATATTCCCCAGTTATGCTGCTACTCTCTCTGTTAAGCTGCTGTTCCTGACCTAAGCGAAGTGTTTAATTGCAGAGCCATTGCACTGCAGCTTAACGCGCGCTCCAACGTTCAAAGGTATATTGGGTTGTCTACTCTCGTCACGTGACTTTCTTTATACATTACCGATAACAGTAACATGCGGCATCAACCCAATAACGTCGGATGTTGTGAGACGTTATATGAACAATGCTCCATTAATCGTCAATCAAACGGGAAGAGTTTTTTGAATGTCATAAACTGGGCTAGTCGTCTAAAAATCGTGCGTATCACACTATCCGTTTATTCACCCACTCTGACAGTCTTTGCTGTTGGACTTCCCGCCCAAAACTTCGTCAAACGCCTTTATATATGTTTGAACGAAAAAGCTCCCACCAGCTATAAAATAAGAATGCTAAAAATATCGATAACTGTAAATCTATAACTAATGTTGCCAGCAGGGCAGCAGATCAGCAGGCTAGTAGGCAAGATGACCAGCAAGCCAGCAGGCCATCCATCAGACCAGCAGGCCATCAGACCAGCAGGCCAAAAGGCCAGAAGGTAAGAAGGCCGAAAGGGCAGAAGGCCAGACGTTCAGAGTGAGCAGAAAAGCCAGCAGATTGTACCTAAAGACCAATCAGCCAGCCAACACGCAGCTAGCCAACACTCAGCCAGCCAACACTCAGCCAGCCAACACTCAGCCAGCCAACACTCAGCCAGCCAACACTCAGCCAGCCAACACTCAGCCAGCCAACACTCAGCCAGCCAACACTCAGCCAGCCAACACGCAGCTAGCCAACACGCAGCCAGTCAACACGCAGCCAGTCAACACTCAGCCAGCCAACACTCAGCCAGCCAACACTCAGCCAGCCAACACTCAGCCAGCCAACACTCAGCCAGCCAACACTCAGCCAGCCAACACTCAGCCAGCCAACACTCAGCCAGC
>SDVV010009596.1:0-16633 GCA_016164225.1 Gammarus roeselii | reverse complement strand
TTGTATCTGTTTATTCCAAGTATATTGTTAATTTTTTCGGCATCAAATATGTATACTACGAGACAACAGCCTCCGAGGACAGCCCTTACAATACAGCCAGCAGTACTCGGTAATGTACTGAGCCTGTTCACTTCCTGCTCCTGTTAGGACGGGCCATGTATGGCTATTAAAGGCCTTATTGGAGAGCAATAGAGAATCTTCAAACGCTCGGTAATGGAACGGGGCACATTCCCTTCATGCTCCTGCCTGGCCGGCCGTGTATGATTACAGGGCCCACTAAAGTCCTTAGAGGATAGCAATAGTGATTTTTTCAAAACGCTCCGTAATGAAACCTAGACCCATACTCTTCATGTTCCTGTCTGGCCGAGCCATGATGGCTACAGTGCCCATTAAAGGCCTTAGTGGAGAGTAATAGTCAATCTTCCACAACGCTCGGTAATGGAACCGAGATATATACATTTGATGCTCATGTTTGGTCTGTCGACGTATGGGTAAAGATACTATTGTGATGAAACAAAAAATGGAAGAGGGGCCATAATGTACTGAAGCGAATTGTAGATTTATTAACATTATGCCAATGTTTGGACACGCATGATGTTAACAGTATTATTGAAAGCCAGAAATATATGCATAAGCACGTGTGAAACATTCAGTCAACGTTTTCAGTTATACAAACTTTCAAAGTCATTATTCCTCGTAGAAATCATTAGATGTTTATCTGGACAAAGGACAGGCACTTGCTTTGTGTCGTGACGAGAAGAGTACTTCAATATTGTCTGGTGCTGTGGGCACGTCAGATTTGCAGACAAAATTCTGCAGAGTCAGCAATGATCCTCTCCTACAGTCTTTCCAACAGCATCTATATGAGCTGCCTCTTAGCCCTACCGCGGAGACCCACCAGTCTTGCTAGGCCTGTCCTGCTCATGCCGCGATAGTATTGCATTATAGGCCTAGACTCCCACGTCAATATTGGAAAATACTCCCAAATGCGGTGCCATAAACTGAGCCAATGACCCTGTGTGGCGACGCCGGGAAAACAACAATCGACCTATAGATGGTAGTGGCCGACCCGAGGTGGAATGGGAAAAGCGGGAGCTTGGAAGTTGGCACGGGGTGGAACGAAAACCGGCTACGGTGGTGGTACGAGTAAATCGAAGTTACTTCTGGCCGAGTGGGTGGGTAGCTCGACCAAATGATATGCAGCGGTGCCCACAGGATTGTAACGTAATTTATTTCAAAGCTGATCACTGCTTGTTGTTGTTGGAGGGAGCGCGGTATTTGAAGGCAGGCTATGACGTAAAGACGGCCGCGACCAATGAGCTCAAAGCATCGAAGGTATCGATAGCAGATTGGGCAAATTTGTTTGGAGGGGCAAAATGGGACAGGGCCGGGCACTGTGAGAGTAACCAGCGGGACAGAGACAAGCCAGACGGGACCAGCGAATGCTGCGAGGGCCCCCAGGCCTTATCGGGAGCCAGGCTGCTGGCTGTGAGGAGGGGCTAATCAACGCATCTTAGAAGAGCGCCAGCAATAGAGGGGGGTATGCATTAGTGAGTGATTAGGAGTGTCATCTTCTCAATTGTGTAGGTCCTTCTCTTGGGCTAAACATTCCGGTGTCCAATTAATTAAGGAGTGTCTTCCTTTCCGCTTCTAGCGGTAGGAAATTCCTGCCGTGGCGAGTTTTGTTCAAGACGATTCAACTACGGCTCAAGTTTGACTAGTGGGCGGCCGGGGCCGTTCCATAGTTGGGACTGGGAAGGAGCCGACAACATGTGGCCCTAAGATTGTCGACCGTATTGGCGAGCCACGATTGAGTCGTTCTCCGCGTCATGGCTCTAACCGGAGCTGAACAAGACCGCGGTCAACATGAGGTGGCTCATTGGGTTGAGCCATCCTCGTTAAGCAACCCACCAGGTCCTGTGTCACCAGCGTACAAATGAATGTTACAGACGTATCATCAGTCGCCGAGAGTCCGAATTCTCGTCGCGGGGTGTTGGGGGAACCTTGTGTATCGGGTGTGGTGCTTTGAGCCTGAAAAACTTCCAGAAGCAGTGTGTAATTACTCACAAATATATTATGTAAACTATAGTATAGATTTATTACCCATGCAATCAATTCCATCATAAATCTCTGTGTCTTTGCTGTCTCCTTTATTTTGCCTTGACCTTCTTTCACTATCACTATACCTATCTCCTTCAATTTGTATTTTATCTTCATTCCGTTACAGGATAGTGAATGATTGTAGGCTGGAAGTTTCTTCGATGTAGAGTGGGATTGAGCGTAGCTGCCACCTGACCTACAACAGTGGGGAAACTCTTTACTCGTGTTGGGATATTTGCAGTTGGATGCTGCTGCTAAAATCGCAATCGGACTCCGCTCGGCGTTCCCATACTATACGTATCCAATAATTAGTGGTTTATCAGGAACATTGTTCAGATAAATGTCAAATCGACTTTTGAATCTCAAGTTACTTGTGGTGGTTGACACTTTCGGTGCACCTTGAATTTAACATATTTCGAGTTGCTTTTTATTGAATAATCGAGTATCCGGCACGTAAACGGATAAATGCCATGGTTTGCATATATAGCACCACGAACAGCCACGTCAGGACACATAAATGAGCTGAAACTTCCGATGTTTCAGTTGCAACAAGACGTATTTTGCAGAACATTGAAATTGTGATCCCAACACGAACAGTAACAAAAAATGTACCCTTTATTTTGCCAAGATGGCAGTTTTGACAAATTATGTGAATTACGAATCTTAAATTACGACTTTGCAGCAGACCATTGACATAATGGCGAGACAATTAGACGAGCTATGCCACGGAGTGAACTCCGTACCTCCAGCTACCTCCTCAGTAGCTTGGAGGTACGGAGTTCACTCCGTGGCATAGCGTAGACAACATGGCTCGTTTGTCGAATGATGAAACGGCTGATATGCATCTGGCATATAGTGCCGCCGATTTCAGAGACACGGAAATGTGAGTTAAATCATGACATCTCAGTATCTGGAAAACTAGGCGGTTTTGAGTTTTTTGATATTCACAAACAAGTGTTCATTTTGGGTGTTTCTACCTACTTTCAAAGTTTGTACCTCTCGTTTTTAACTTCTGGATATGCCTCTATGCTGGGTCAGTCTCGACGGCAGGTTCGAAATTTGTGTCAGATATTTTAAATAATTTTTTGCCGCTGAATAAAATTTTATTCATGTTTGAAAGGATGATTGTTGATCCACATTCCAGACAAATTTATAGTTTTTCTTGAGTAACGCGTTCAGTAGTGCAAATACCCAATAGTACTATGTACACAGTCCTTCAAAACTGTTCTAATATCTGAGAGACACGGAGCTATTATTATGACCGATCTTTATAAACCTCGTTGCTAGAAAACACATTCCCAAATATTACACTGCTTATGAAGTGTGGACATTTAGAAGCATTAATTTTTACACCTGTAACTTCTAAGGCTTTGAATACTTATTGCAACACGTTTATAGGTTCACGTGTCTTAGTAGGCAGTACTACCTGATCAATATTACCTTCTTGTTTTGGGCACGCCAAAAAGCACTTGCAAAATGTAAGGCTTGAAAAATGCACAGGCATATGATTCTCCAGAAGGTTTGTAATTTGATTTTTATTCATCAAATCATTTATTTCATGGTCTAGCAATGGGTGTTCAATCAAAAAAATTTACACACGAACTTCATTATTAAATGCAGTATTCAAATTGACAAAATGAAGTTCTACAGAATAATTTTCGTCTTAGTTCATTTCTTGTGAGGAGCCGGCTCGTTGTGCATGGACTATAACACATTTCGCAATATGTTGCATCAATGCTCATGCAAAGAAAGATTATTTTGAAGTAAGAAACAAATCAACACGGGGTTGGAAAATCAAAATATTCCACCGTATTGTAGAAGTAGGTTTATGACATATGATGGGCTTGCAGAGCTAGAATTAGACGACATCAATGATTTTGAATATAAAATTGTATATTAATAAATATTCTCGAACGCACTCCTCATTATTAGATTACCAACATCGGTGTCTTACTTCATTCCAAAGAGGATCATTGGTAGGACTGCAACGGTAAAATATTGGTTGACATCACGACGGAAGAAAAGTCATGTATGTTCGATTTTCAGATCGAAACAACGCCAACTAAACTAACAATGACTCATTAAAATTTCCTTTATCAAATTCTTTGACTTGGAGATCTGAAATCTTTCTCTTTGTGTTTACCTACTCAATAAATAATATTTTACATTTTGTCATGATTTTCGCATCAGAAGTTTATTAACACCTCTCTGATTTGCGTTGAAGGTCTAACAAGGTGAGGACCTTGTCGGTTACCAAGCGTTGCATGTCACCAGTTTCTCCTGGTTCGTCTTGTGTAGGCACCACCTTTGTGGTCGATCCAGTTCAATGAGAAGTATTGGTCGTGCGTTTATATAAAAACACTTTTATAGCTTCTTCCAAAACACCGGTTGTGATTTCTTACTACTTAATGACACATCAAAAATAATAAGGCAACACGGAAGAACACCATCGTATCGTGTCTTCACCAGAAACTTCACTGCAGCTCTACTGTCTAACCAGAACACAAGCAGAATCTTTCAAGTCATTATCGATTGCATGAGCTCAAATTGACAGACACGCCTCACCTGGGAGTGCCGTCAATAGCACAGCGTTACAACCACAACAGAACGAAAGTAAATCATATTATGAACATTACCGACACTTCTTGTTGTTTTCTAACCTGCAATCAAGAGCTCCTTTAAGCAGACCCGTAGCAACTCGCGAATAAGTTTTTCGTTTATTTTACCCAATCTAATAAAGTAAAATAGTGGGTGAGTACCTTCAGGCTCAACAATGGCATCTGACGAGTAGATAAGCAGTAAGCAGTAGCAAGGGTATCACGGGTACAATAATGGCCGCCGCTCTACAATCATTGAGATCGCAAAGCAGTGATAATAATGATGGGGCATGTAAACAGAAGAGTCCAGCAGTGCGGATGGCATGAAGAGAAGTGACTGCATGCCTCCTGCACAGCTTATTTGCTGCTCCCGCTGTGCTTGTGTTTCAAAGACGTGACTTGTTTAAAGACGGGCACGTCTACTGTGGTCTTTGAAATGCGGTCCACCAAGTGTAGGAGCTTGGGTTGTAACGGGGAGAATTAGAGAACTAAATCCTTTCCATGACACCCAAGGATCGAATATTACAATAAATACCTACACATAACTCTGAACGGGTAGCGGAGGTTGAATGCTTGAAAGTTTAGTAGCAGCAATGAAAATATTTTAATGGTGTGCTCCTTTCAAGTTTGAAACTTGCATTTTGAAGGAAGACGCAGGAATTACAAAACTTTCGAAGGACACATTCTCAACTAATTCAAGATAACACCATATACGGAAGGAAGAAAGTCCCGAACTGGAAGCGCACTCCTTCACGTACTTTTCATGTCGCCCTTATTTTGATTTTGCTTTGTTTTGAAGAGCCTCACTTTCAAGTAGTCAGATTGCAATGAGGATATTCCAAAACATTAAAAATCTGATAATTTCAGTAATTGGCAAAATAATTGGCCAACATGCTACTTAAACTCATGACAGTGTGATGGCCAGACATTAAGTGAGACGCTCACTGAAAGATTGCTCAGGGTTGCTGAGTTTGAACACACAGTATCTACAGTATCTGGTTAAATCCTTCCTAGAAGAGGTTGATGTATGCATCCAGAACTGCAGTGATAAGCAAATACAACAGCAGGCTTATTCACTCCTATTAACTGACGATCAATGAAATGAGGTCTCAATCAGCATACAAAATGACACGAGAGATATCAAGATATCATGAAAGAGATATAATGAATTTACCCTCACCCTCAACACATGCCAGGTACAGGAGAATCCTGGAACACTGCTATTCCACTCGAACAGGATGTTGAGTCCATTTGCTTCAAACTGTGCGAACGGTTTCGGCAACGGTTGTTGCTTTAACCTAAACTTGTTCCGACAAAAGTTTACACAAAATGAAACTGATGGTTTCACCGGCGTTGAAGATAAGCTGATGTCCGGTGTTGCTGGAGGAAGAGAACCAACGCGCTCAATCTTTGGAGCGAACGTCACAGTTGAGATAAACCGATTAATGATTGTTATCAGTAAGAAATGAACGAATAGTATAACAGTTCAGCGATGTAAAGAATAACAAAGTTTGTTACCGCCATAGGAGTGGAACTCTTACAATTAGTATCTGGGATCATGAGAGTGACACTTTTTCAATCAAGTCTTAATACCGATTCCAATACACAACTTATGAACAGGTAATACTATTCTGTAAAGTATGAACGCCTTTTTCCCTAGCTGATACTGATTAATAGTTTCAGCAGGTGGCTGTGAACAAACGCAAGCGTGGCGAATGTTTCAGTAAAGCATATTAGACTCAATAAAAGCATTTTGGCTACAGTTGAGTGCCTGGTCTGCTGCTGTTGCTACCTTGTGCCGCTGACAGCGGTCCTAATAGACGTCAGGTAGGCTCAGCCACAAAATTGTTGACGGAGAGAGAGAGCGAATTCCGCAGGGTTTCATTTGGGGAATAAAGAAAAATCTCATTTGGATAGAGAGGGGTGAATTAGGAAGGATTCTGTTGGGGAAAGGAGAGTGAATTGGGAAGGGTCCAACTAGGGGAGAGGGTGAATTAGGAAGGGCTCCATTTGTGAGAGGAGATTGAATTCGGGAGGGCTGTCCCATTTGGGAAGAGGATAGAAAATTAAATCGGCTTCCGTTTGGGGAGAGGGGATCAAATTATGAAACTTTCCATGTGAAGGAGAGTAAAATTTATGAGATGCCGGAGACTGTGATACGACAAAATAATTGGTCGCTGGAAAGGCAGAAAATCGATTACTGAAATGGGAGCCTGTGCGACCTTAAAAGATTTGTAAAAACAGTTCTGAACAAATAACTGGAAGTAATGCGAATGCACATATTGATAAAAATGCACAAAGTCAGTGAAAATTATTATTGTTTGATGAAAGAATACAAAGAGGCCGTATTTGTGTCTTCGACGTCCAGGACAGTCGTAGTATAAGAGCGGAGTGTCAATGATACGTGGACAGACCGAGGATGCTGTTGAGTCAAGGATCATAAGCTGCGATATCAGAGATACAATGAGAGTATAGCAGTACCGCACAGCAGCTGCTACTGCTATAGCACCTGCTACTGAGAGTATAGCAGTACCGCACAGCAGCTGCTACTGCTACAGCAGCTGCTACTGAGAGTATAGCAGTACCGCACAGCAGCTGCTACTGCTACAGCAGCTGCTACTGAGAGTATAGCAGTACCGCACAGCAGCTGCTACTGCTACAGCAGCTGCTACTGAGAGTATAGCAGTACCGCACAGCAGCTGCTACTGCTACAGCAGCTGCTACTGAGAGTATAGCAGTACCGCACAGCAGCTGCTACTGCTACAGCAGCTGCTACTGAGAGTATAGCAGTACCGTACAGCAGTTGCAACTGGAAACAAAAAGACTGACGTCAGAATGTTCCAGACCGGCAATGTATTCAATATTTGTATGTTGCGCTTGCTGGAGGATTCAATACGGCCCTTGGGTCGACACGGCCTCTCAACAGGGACGAGAGGAACTCCTCTGATAAAGCGACTCCCGAGGTGCTACAAACGACCTGACGACAAGGAGCTGGAGGGAATTTTGTTCATTGAAGCCTGTTTGCGTACTTTAAATACTGCATTTATTAGTTACTTATCATCCCTGACGTCCCAAATAGTAGTTTAGTTTATCTTCCGACCGACCAAGTGGACTTGGAATTTTCGCCTACTAAATTGGTGAATAATTAACGACAGTTATTCACCCTTTCAGAAAATAGGAGTAGAACACCTCCAATAATGGGAGTAGAACACCTCCAATAATGGGAGTAGAACACCTGTAATAATGGGAGTAGAACACCTCCAATAGAACCTTGTGAAGTTTACACTTCTACTTTAAGAGTAGAATAGGGACTTATTCTTTAATACAGAGTGAATGGTATTCTCGTATAAGGATAATATTAATTCGTTTATTCTTGTATGAGAGTAAACCTACTCTCGTATGAGAGTAAACCTACTCTCGTATGAGAAGTTTTACTCCAAGTTTTACTCCAGTGTATCCTCGTACGAGACTAGATCTTACTCTTCATTGAAGGTACTCCTGAAGTAGTAGCTTAAACTTCGCAAGGTTCTACTCATACATAAGGGGTGCTGAACTCCTATTTGTATTGGTGAATTCCACTTAAGTGGAAGCTAAGATTAAACGGGCTATCCATCCACCGCCTACTGACGACAAAATGTTGTAGGCCGGTAGCGCTAACAGGTCCAGAGAGATTCAGCAAGGAAGGAGAACCAAACAATCATGGTTGGAGTTATAACTTGGAAACTGCCGTCATTCCCACACTGGCCGTCACTTATCTGGAAATATTCCAGCATTTATGGACAAAGTTTGCCGGCTTAGTGAGCTTCGTTGAGGATAACTCTGCATTTTTTTATTCATATCGGGCTTTGATGCGAATGTAGTGCACTAATATATATCGTGAAAAAAATAGATTTCCTATACAAATTGGGTTTAATAAAATTTGAATTTTGATGTCAAAATGTTGAGAGTTGGGGTAAAAATAGAATGGTACAAACAGCAACAGCTTACAGTTTACACCATGCCATACACTCAGAAATGTAATTCAACTATATTTGGTGATTGCTCGACGCCATGTTTTCACCATGTACTCTGCGCCAGGGCTACAGGCGGGCAATCAACAAGTGTCCTCTCCGTTGTAACCTGCAGACACAAATGGGGACAGTGAGAGACTCAACCACATCCAGAAAGTACCAACAGGTGCGTATCATTAGGGTTTGAGCAACAGGGATTCAGGGAAACGACATCAGAAACATTCATGCTGCTAAGGGTCATGGGAGTTTATTTAGGAAGGCCTGTCGTGCATGTCCCGTGTAAATGCTGGCTTCTCCGTTAAATAGTGTTGGGGATCAAATTTTAGGCATCATTTCTATTCCCTCTCTGATTGACACTCAATGAATTCTCCCCCCTCACTTCCTACCCAGTTGGCCATCAGTTGCTGCTCTTCTCATCAACTCGTGAGACGAAATTGCGTTCTGAGAGTTGAGTCGTGTATCCAACGATATAACAAAACCTAATATTGAGTTTATACTTTTTGATTAAGAGTTTGTTGAGCCAGTAAAGTCGAGATTCGCCTTTGCGTAATCATCTCTCCAGTTCTATCGGTGACCTCATCAGGACAGGCCAACAGATGGTCGCGTCTTTCCTACTGCTGCGGTTTCTTTGATCCTTGTTGCTGACCTAATTTCCGGCTATGAATTGTAATTAATAAGAAGTTAGCTGCTCGTAATGGCAGTCATTGACGGTGATGGCTGACGTTGAGGTCACCGTGGAGGGGTTGTTGATGATGGTAGGAACTGGTCGAGGGAAAGCAGATAGTTAATGAAGAATTTAGCAATGCTGTCAGCCGTAATGATACATTTTATTTAACCTCACACGAAAGCTGGTCGTGTATGATATCAAACAATAATTCACAGTCTCAACAGTTGGTAACGGTCTCTGATAGGCCGGCAACTGCTATCTGACAGTGGCCTCGCAGTGATTGTTTTGGCCTAGTAATGGAGATGGGCCTTTTTTTCTAATATTAGAAAGCATTTACTTCCACGTGATCAAAAATGTCTGTATATGTACTAAAAACGGTTCTCAAATATTTAATATTCATCATTGCATCGCTTGAATAAGCACACATGCATGTATAGGTCCTTGCCTTGCAAACACATTAATATTTGTATTTGTTATTCAGGTCGAAACAAATAGTCGTCCGCCGGATTTACCACAGCAACAGTCACTTACTACTAAGGTAGTAGATCTACCTCAGCAACAGACACCAACTGCTATGGCAGACAGATCTACCACAGCAACAGTCATGTACTACTAAGGTAGTAGATCTACCACAGCAACAGATACTAACTGCTAAGGCAGACAGATCTACCACAACAGCAGTCACTTACTACTAAGGTAGTAGATCTACCACAGCAACAGTAACGTACGACTAAGGTAGTAGATCTACCACAGCAATGGTCACTTACTACTAATATAGTAGATCTACCACAACAACAGACACTAACTGCTAAGGCAGACAGATCTACCACAACAACAGTCACTTACTACTAAGGTAGTAGATCTACCACAGCAACAGTCACTTAATACTAAGGTAGTAGATCTACCACAGCAATAGTCACTTGCTACTATGGTAGTAGATCTACCACAACAACAGTCAGTTACTACTGAGGCAGACAGATCTACCACAGCAACAGTCACTTACTACTAAGGAAGTAGATCTACCACAGCAACAGTCACTCACTACTAAGGCAGACAGATCTACCATAACAACAGTTACTTACTACTAAAGAAGTAGATCTACCACAGCAACAGTCACATACTAATAAGGTATTTGATCTACCACAGCAACAGTCACTTACTACTAAGGTAGTAGATCTACCACAGCAACAGACGCTAACTGCTACGGCAGACAGATCTACCACAGCAACAGTCACTTACTACTAAGGTAGTAGATCTACTATAGTAACAGTCACTTACCACTAAGGTAGTAGATCTACCACAGCAACAGGCACTAACTGCTAAGGCAGACAGATCTACCACAGCAACAGTCACTTACTACCAAGGTAGTAGATCTACCACAGCTACAGACACTAACTGCTAAGGCAGACAGATCTACCACAGCAACAGTCACTTACTACTATGGTAGTAGATCTACCACAGCAACAGTCACTTACTACTAAGGTAGTAGATCTACTACAGCAACAGTTACTACTACTAAGGTAGTAGATCTACCACAGCAACAGACACTAACAGCAAAGGCAGACAGATCTATCACAGCAACAGACACTAACAGCTAAGGCAGACAGATCTAACACAGCAACAGTCACTCACTACTGAGGTAGTAGATCTACTACAGCAACAGACGCTAACTGCTAAGGCAGGCAGATCTACCACAACAACAGTCATTTACTACTAAGGTTGTAGATCTACCACAGTAACAGTCACTTACTACTAAGGTAGTAGATCTACTTCAGCAACAGTTACTACTACTAAGGTAGTAGATCTACCACAGCAACAGACACTAACAGCTAAGGCAGACAGATCTAACACAGTAACAGTCACTCACTACTGAGGTAGTAGATCTACTACAGCAACAGACGCTAACTGCTAAGGCAGGCAGATTTACCTCATCAACAGTCATTTACTACTAAGGTTGTAGATCTACCACAGTAACAGACACTAACTGCTAAGGCAGACAGATCTACCACAACAACAGTCACTTACTTCTGAGGTAGTAGATCTACCAAAGCAGCAGTCACATCCTACTAAGGTAGTAAATCTATCACACCAACAGGCACTTACTACTAAGGTGTAGAACTACCACAGCATCTGTCACTTACTACTAAGGTAGTAGACCTACCACAGCAATAGTCACTTACTACTGTGGTAGTAGATCTACCACAGCAATAGTCCTTTACTACTAAGGCAGACAGATCTACCACAACAACAGTTACCTACTACTAAGGTAGTAAATCTACCACAGCAACAGTCACATATTAATAAGGTAGTAGATCTAACACAAGAACAGTCATTTACTACCAAGGTAGTAGATCTACCACAGCAACAGTCACTTACTACTAAGGTAGTAGATCTACCACAGCAACAGACACTAACTGCTATGGCAGACAGATCTACCACAGCGACAGTCATGTACTACTAAGGTAGTAGATCTACCACGGCAACAGACACTAACTGCTAAGGCAGACAGATCTACCACAGCAACAGTCACTTACTACCATGGTAGTAAATCTACCACAGCAACAGTCACTTACTACTAAGGTAGTAGATCTACCCCAGCAATAGACACTGACTGCTAAGGCAGACAGATCTACCACATCAACAGTCACTACTACTAATATAGTAGATCTACCACAGCAACAGAAACTAACTGCTAATGCAGACAAATCTACCACAGCAACAGTTACTTACTACTAAGGTAGTAGATCTACCACAGCAACAGAAACTAACTGCTAAGGCAGACAGATTTACCACAGCAACAGTTACTTGCTACTAAGGTAGTAGATCTAACACAGCAAGAGACACTAACTGCTAAGGCAGACAGATCTACCACAGCAACAGGCACTTACTACTAAGGTAGTAGATCTACCACAGCAACAGTCACTTACTACTAAGGTAGTAGATCTACCACAGCAACAGTCACTTACTACTAAGGTAGTAGATCTACCACAGCAATAGTCACTTACTACTATGGTAGTAGATCTACCACAGCAACAGTCACTTACAACTGAGGCAGACAGATCTACCATAACAACAGTTAATTACTACTAAGGAAGTAGATCTACCACAGCAACAGTCACATACTAATAAGGTATTTGATCTACCACAGCAACTGTCACTTACATTCTAAGGAAGTAGATCTACCACAGCAACAGACGCTAATTGCTAAGGCAGACAGATTTACCCTAGCAACAACATTCACTTACTACTAAGGTAGTAGATCTACTATAGTAACAGTCACTTACCACTAAGGTAGTAGATCTACCACAGCAACAGGCACTAACTGCTAAGGCAGACAGATCTACCACAGCAACAGTCACTTACTACCAAGGTAGTAGATCTACCACAGCAACAGACACTAACTGCTAAGGCAGACAGATCTACCACAGCAACAGTCACTCACTTCTGAGGTAGTAGATCTACTACAGCAACAGACGCTAACTGCTAAGGCAGACAGATCTACCACAACAACAGTCACTTACTACTAAGGTTGTAGATCTACCACAGTAACAGACACTAACTGCTAAGGCAGACAGATCTACCACAACAACAGTCACTTACTACTGAGGTAGTAGATCTACCAAAGCAGCAGTCACATACTACTAAGGAAGTAAATCTACCACAGTAACAGGCACCTACTACTAAGGTGTAGAACTACCACAGCATCTGACACTTACTACAAAGGTAGTAGATCTACCACAGCAATAGTCACTTACTACTATGGTAGTAGATCTACCACAGCAATAGTCCTTTACTACTGAGGCAGACAGATCTACCACAACAACAGTTACCTACTACTAAGGTAGTGAATCTACCACAGCAACAGTCACATACTAATAAGGTAGTAGATCTAACACAGGAACAGTCATGTACTACTAAGGTAGTAGATCTACCATGGCAACAGACACTAACTGCTAAGGCAGACAGATCTACCACAGCAACAGTCAGTTACTACTATGGTAGTAAATCTACCACAGCAACAGTCACTTACTACTAAGGTAGTAGATCTACCACAGCAATAGACACTGACTGCTAAGGCAGGCAGATCTACCACATCAACAGTCACTACTACTAAGATAGTAGATCTACCACAGCAACAGAAACTAACTGTTAAGGCAGACAGATCTACCACAGCAACAGTTACTTACTACTAAGGTAGTAGATCTACCACAGCAAGAGACACTAACTGCTAAGGCAGACAGATCCACCACAGCAACAGTCACTTACTACTAAGGTAGTAGATCTACCACAGCAACAGTCACTTACTACTAAGGTAGTAAATCTACCACATCGACAGTCACTTACTACTTAGGTAGTAGATCTACCACAGCAACAGACACTAACTGCTAATGCAGACAGATCTACCACAGCAACAGTCACTACTACTAAGGTAGTAGATCTACCACAGCAACAGTCACTTACTACTAAGGTAGTAGGTCTACCACAGCAATAGTCACTTACTACTACGGTAGTAAATCTACCACAGCAACAGTCACTCACTACTAAGGCAGACAGATCTACCACAACAACAGTTACTTACGGAGAATATCTCGTTACGAATCAAATTATTTGCATACTTAATTATTAATTGTTCTATTTTCCCTGCACGTGTAAGCTTCTGACGATGAAATTATTTCTTGAATTGTAATTGACTTCCTCTATGCAATATACCGTGTTAGCTATTTGTGGTGCATCAGTTTCATTTTATTGATGCCTTCATTACTAATTATCTTGTTCATGTAGAAATTCGTTCATTTATTATACTCATCTATTATGACTCATTGAAATGTTTTTTTTTCGTATGCATCTGTAACATGTCATGCTAACTACACTGTTAGTTCCATATTGGTGTCATCATGTGCCAAACAATGTGTGAGTAATGTAATAAACAACATCATGCCGGACATTTTTTACTCAAGTTTTTTATTAAAATTTCAGTTGAAATAGTATATTGTCATGACAAAGTAAATGTCGGTGACCATACTTGCTTTGCTAATTTGCTTATGTAACACTTTTATGTCTCGACATATTAAAATGTGGAGAATAGAGAATTTCCTTCAACAATGTCCATCGGTTGGTGGGGTGTAGAGGTAAACTTGCTTTCCAACCTTAGTTAAAAGTTAATTTTGAGTTTGTCTAAATAGCAAATGTTGTCTTCAGAACAGCTCATGCTGACGAAGACTTGGTACGTATCATCAGTGTATTCTGATATTTTTGTTATTTTGTCAACATGTCACTGTACCTAAATATATTGTAAATCCAAAAATCCTGCAATCTGTATGAAAATTAAATTGTTAAATCAAATTACTACTTTATTGACGTATTTTTCCATCTAATTGATTCGTTTTACAAGAACACAATCATAATCTGTTTTGCCTTCAATAGGATCATGCAGACTTATGTTGAAGTTTTCAACCGGCCTTCCCGTCCCTGCATGTGTAGAAGATTTGCTTTGATCGACCGGAGTCAAGTTCTGTTATAACAGAAGAGGAGACAAGATAAACATAATCTTCTTCGATAATTTTGGCTTCATAAATTGCTATGACTTAATTATATTGCATTGTATTGCAGTGAACAGCAATTGAGTACTCAAAATATTTCATAACCTATTTGTTATTAACATGTCCGATAAATATGTGCTGGCTTCATGAAACCACACTGTATAGATGCATTTTATGTTCACTGTCATTATATCAGAACAAATTAAGTTATTTATTAATAATTCTGTATTAGTCTTCATACACGTTTGAGAGTCACCTCCAGGATGCTATTACCTGAAACGTCGTTCAACTTTTGAAGAAAGGGCCGAAATTTGCCGTTTGTTTCATTGTTTTGTGTGATCTTCGCTCATAACGTCGGCCAGGCATTGCAGTTAACCGCACCCGGTGCAGTCCACCCCAGCATGGGCAACGCAGTTTACCGTTTCCACTGTTACACTTTTAAAAGTTCACTTGATTTCTTGCCTGCGTCGGAGCAGAAGTCCTGGCGCAAGCAAGAAACCAAGCTAAAACTCAATCAGAGGTGATGGTTTGTAATCTTGAAGCAATTTTACCTCGTTGGTACCCTACCTGGATCCTTTTTATCTTCTCTCTCCGTTGTAGTCAGGACCATGGCCCAAATAAACATGATCCGTCCAAGCCTTTCTAGTGCCATCTAGTAGCAAACGTTTGTATGTTATGACCGTGCGGTATCTACGAACAAGATAAAGGCCGTTTCATTTGATGAATGCTGATTCTGTTTCTTCCTTGTCTTTGTGCTCGTCACTTTTGAAATTAGATACAACCCTCATCCTAAGCTGGTGGTTGGCTGGGGTAGACGGTCACTGATGGGGAAAGGTGCATAGTCTTCCCGCCCGTAATGCAACGGTGCGTTTTTCAAGGATAGAACCCACAATATGCAGACCAGAGGCTGGCACTGCAGTCGGTAACGCCACAACTCGGCCACCGAGGTCTCACGCTATTTCCATAGCAGAAGACCTGCTCACTAATGGGCTAGTATTAGTGGCAGACATTCGGGTTAGTGGGGGCATGGTAGAGTTTATGTCTGCGAAACAGCCCTGAGCGATTCGGATATTGTAAAGATTAGCATATATATAATTACTTAGAGTGTCCGAATTAGCCCCTATGTTATTCGGACATTGTCATTAATAATTATTTTGGGACAAGTTAATTACTTTTAAGCCAAGTTAATTACTTTTGGGTCAAGTTAATTAATTACTTTTGGGGACCTTATCTTATCGTGAGCCAGATAACAGGCCAAAGAGGCTTACGGGGGGTCACGGGTGGCTTACGGTTGGCTTACGGGTGGCTTACGAGTGGCTTAAGGTTGGCTTACGGGTGCTAACGGGTGACTAATTCGGGTGGGCTTTCAGCCCCACGAAACCTTCCAAAACCTTGGAAGGTTTTGTGTATATGTACATTTATTTCGTTGTTCTAATGTTCTAATATTTAAATTTTTTCTTTTAGATGATGTGTTACATTTTTAGGCGTTGATCAGGCAACCTCAAGGGTATGACCTTATCTGGCAGGGGTCGGAACCGGTTTTGGTGGCGGGTGTCAGCGATGGATCGGAACTGGTTTCGACGCGGTTGTAGAAAGGGGGGCGGGTGACGCAAAGGGCAAAGGGGGGCGGGCACCCCCTGAGTTTTCGGCAACTGTCCGGTTGATTTTTGAATCTTTTATGTTTTTGAAGGTTATCTTCAAAGTGTTTATATCATATAT
>SDVV010009594.1:0-16634 GCA_016164225.1 Gammarus roeselii | reverse complement strand
TAAAAAATTGTTTCGGATTAGTTTTAGCATTTGCAGCAATTTCATTTTCATAATCTTTCTTCTTACGTTTAAGGACCCTCTTTAGATCTCGTCTGCTACTTTTATATTCATCTTTTGCTACGTCGTCATGTGGATGTCTCTGCTTAGCCGAATGCTTTGCTTTCTTTTGTGAATGAAGGCGCTGCAATTCTCCTTTCCAGTACTTGGGCTGATAGGCTGTTGTTCGCCTGTTTTTGCGCGGAATATGCTCATGTTTTATATTTTTAAGCGCAGTCAAGAAATAGTCAAGCGATTGATTGACATCTTGTCCGAGGGTTATATTTGCTGACGTTATTGACTCTCTTAAGCCATCAAAATTAGCCAATCTGAAGTTAGGGACTTTTTCGCAGCTTGTTGATGTTCTCAACTCGAGCTCTATCAAAAAGCGGATACAGTTGTGGTCACTAGTTCCGAGCGGTTCGCCTACTTCGACGTTCGTGACATGAGAGTTGCTTGCACTAAATAGGAGACCAAGAATGTTGCTACCTCTTGTGGGTGTCTTTACCATTTGGGTCATCAACTTATCGTCTGCAAAGTCAATCAGACGTTGGCCGGTGGCAGTACATTCGCCTGTTTCCCAATCAATGTCGGGGATATTGAAGTCGCCAAGCACAATACTGTGTTGTGTTGTGACAACATCGACGAGGGTGTTGTAAAGATTGATATCATCTGCAACCTTGCTTTTAGGGGGGCGATAGACGAGAGTGATTTGACATTTTATGTGTTTACCGACTACTTGGATTGATACGATGTCGTGACTGTTGTTTGGAATGGTGACTTCTAATATTTGCAGAGTGTTTTTCACGAGAAACAGCACTTCTCCGCCCTCTCGGCCTTGTCTGTCTTTGTGTAATAGGGAGTAACCGGGAAGAGTAAATTCGCCTAAATAATGTTTGGTGCTCAATTTCATCCACGATTCTGTGATTGCTATTATGTCGATACTTTCGTTCATTGCAAGGATACCTAATTCTTCGATTTTCTCTCTGAGACTTCTAGCGTTCACGTAGTAACATATGAGGGTACCGTTAGTCACATTGACTTGATTTGCTTGACTTATTTTGCTTCTACTCTGAGGTCATGTGTCGGAGCCAAGACTTTCGTTTTCGTGGGTTGTACTTGCGAAGCTGCGACTACTGCCTCTAACTCGGGCTGGATTGATAGCAGGAACTTTTTCGCTAGGACCTGTGGAGGTGTTTTGATGGGCACTTGTATTTGTTGTATATCTCGTGTTGAAACGGGCGGGGGTCGCTGTGTCGTTTCGTCGGGCACTGCTGGCGGAGTTGTTGGTATGATATCGTTTTCGTTTTTGACATATTTTCGTTGACAAGTCCAACGCCGATATTTTTGAGGATGTTTTCGATGGTATCAAGTCCATACGTGTAAATGCGAGCCTTGTTGGTGATTATATTAAAGTTATAGTACTTTGGGTCGATCATCGTATCCCAATGATCCGAGAATGAGATTTTCTGAGCTTTGCAGAAAGTTGCTAGGCGGTTGTTAAGTAAAATTATCTTGCTTAACTTGTATCTACTTTGGTTAGGATGGAGCAGGATGCCAGTGACCTGGAGGTTCGCGTATGAAGGTATGATGTTGTTTAGCATAGCTTCATACCTTTTCCATGTTGATTCCGTCTGCGACACGTCTTAAGCTCCGACTTGTATTATAATTCGCTCAGATGAATGTATCCTCTCCTTTGCGATTATGCCTTCGTCCTCGTCAATTTTCAAATCAGCATTACCGAGTATTTTCAGTTGAATTCTCCCTTTTCGCTGATTTGATTTGAAGGAGGTGACATTGTAATCACCATTTCATCGGGCTAGACATCAAATCGGTTACGTGTATTGGGTCGAAAGTGGTAAGATTGTGGTCCAACGTGTGTGGCATTGTCACAGCGTGGCTGCCTCCTACATGCTACAGTTGTGTACAGTGCCTCGCTATCTTTGACTGAGTTTTCTATCGCTTTAATACGATCGTTTGTCTCAGCGTCTAGAGCTGAAACCTTCTTGGCGAATTCGGAGTGTGTTCTCACACCGTTATTCACTTCTCACACCGTTATTCACTACTCGCACACGACTGTTCTCACACCAATATTTACTACTCGCACACGACTGTTCTCACACCGTTACTCGCTACTCACACCGTTATTCACTACTCACACACGACTAATCTCACACCGTTATTCACTACTCGCACACAATTGTTCTCACACCGTTATTCACTACTCACACCGTTATTCACTACTCACACACGACGGTTCTAACACCGTTATTCACTACACACCGCTATTCACTCCTCACACACGACTGTTCTCACACCGTTATTCACTACTCACACCGTTATTCACTACTCACACACGAATATTCTCACACCGTCATTCACTTTCCACACACGACTGTTCTCACACCGTTATTCACTACTCACACCGTTATTCACTACTCACTGTTATTCACTACTCACACACAACTGTTTTCACACCGTTATTCACTACTCACACACGACTGTTCTCACACCGTTATTCACTACTCACACATGACTGTTCTCATACCGTTATTCACTACTCACCCCGTTATTCACTACTCACACACGACTGTATTCACACCGTTATTTACTATTCACACACGACTGTTCACACACCGTTATTCACTACTCACACCGTTATTCACTACTCAAACACGACTGTTCTCACACCGTAATTCACTACTCACACACAACTGTTCTCATGCCGTTATTCACTACTCACACCGTTATTCAATACTCACACACGTCTGTTCGCACACCGTTATTGACTACTCACACACGACTGTTCTAACGCCGTTATTCACTACTCAAACCGTTATTCACTACTCACATACGACTGTTCTCACCCCGTCATTCACTACTCAAACACGACTGTTCTCACACCGTTATTCACTACTCACACCATTATTCACTACTCACACTGTTATTCACTACTCACACCGTTATTCATCACTCACACACGACTGGTCTCAGACCGTTTTTCACTACTCACACAAAACTGTTCTCACACCGTCATTCACTAATCACACCGTTATTCACTTCTCACACACGACTGTTCGCACACCGTTATTCATTACTCAAACTCGACTGTTCCCACACCGTTATTCACTACTCACACCATTATTCACTACTCACACCGTTAATCACTACTCACACCGTTATTCACTACTCACACCGTTATTCACTACTCACACCGTTATTCACTACTCACACACGACTGTTCTCACACCGTTATTCACTACTCACACACGACTGTTCTCACACCGTTATTCACTACCCACACACGACTGTTCTCACACCGTTATTCACTACTCACAACGTTATTCACTACTCACACACGATTGTTTTCACACCGTTATTCACTACTCACCAAAGACTGTTCTCACACCGTTACTCACTATCCACTCCGTTATTCACTACTGACACACACGACTGTTCTCACACCGTTATTTACTACTCACACACGACTGTTCTCACACCGTTATTCACTACTCACACACGACTGTTCTCACACCGTTATTCACAACTCACACACGACTGTTCTCACACCGTTACTCACTATTCAGACCGTTGCTCACTACTGACGCACACGACTGTTCTCGCACCGTTATTCACTACTCGCAGTCGACTGTTCTCACACCGTTATTCACTACTCACACCGTTATTCACTACTCACACACGACGGTTCTCACACCGTTGTTCACTACTCACACCGTTATTCACTACTCACACACGACTGTTCTCACACCGTTATTCACTATTCTCACACGACTGTTCTCACATCGTTATTCACTACTCACACCGTTATTCACTACCCACACACGACTGTTCTCACACCGTTATTCACTACTCACACACTAATGTTCTCACACCGTTATTCACTACTCCCACACGACTGTTCTCACACCGTTATTCACAACTCACACACTAATGTTCTCACACCGTTATTCACTACTCCCACACGACTGTTCTCACACCGTTATTCACAACTCACACCGTTATTCACTACTCACACACGACTTTTCTCACACCGTTATTCACTATTCACACACGACGGTTCTAACACCGTTATTCACTACTCACACCGTTATTCACTAATCACACACGACTGTTCTCACACCGTTATTCACTACTCACACACTGCTGTTCTCACACCGTTATCCAATACTCACACACGACTGCTCTCACACCGTTATTCACTACTCACACAGTTATTCACTTCTCGCACCGTTATTCATGACTCACACCGTTATTCGCTACTCACACTGTTATTCACTACTCACTGTTATTCACTACTCATACGACTGTTTTCACACTGTTATTCACTACTCACAAACGATTGTTCTCACACCGTTATTCACTTCTCATACATGACTGTTCTCACACCGTTATTCACTACTCACCCCGTTATTCACTACTCACAAACGACTGTTTTCACACCGTTATTCACTATTCACACACGACCGTTCACACACCGTTCTTCACTACTCACACCGTTATTTACTTCTCACAAACGACTGTTCTCACACCGTTATTCACTACTCGCACACAACTGTTCTCACACCGTTATTCACTACTCACACCGTTATTCACTACTCACACACGACTGTTCTCACACCATTATTCAATACTCACACACTAATGTTCTCACACCGTTATTCGTTACTCCAACACGACTGTTCTCACTCCGTTATTCACAACTCACACCGTTATTCACTACTCACACACGACTATTCTCACACCGTTATTCACTATTCACACACGACGGTTCTAACACCGTTATTCACTACTCACACCGTTATTCACTACTCACACACGACTGCTCGCACACTGTTATCCACTACTCAAACCGTTATTCACTACACACACACTACTGTTCTCACTCCGTTATTCATTACTCAAACACGACTGTTCCCACACCGTTATTCACTACTCACACCGTTATTCACTACTCACACCGTTATTCACTACTCACACCGTTATTCACTACTTACACCGTTATTCACAACTCACACCGTTATTCACTACTCACACACGACTGTTCTCACACCGTTATTCACTACTCACACACGACTGTTCTCACACCGTTTTTCACTACCTACACACGACTGTTCTCACACCGTTATTCACTACTCACACCGTTATTCACTACTCACACACGATTGTTCTCTAACCGTTATTCACTACTCACACACGACTGTTCTCACACCGTTACTCACTATTCACTGCGTTATTCACTACTGACACACACGACTGTTCTCACACCGTTATTTACTTCTCACACATGACTGTTCTCACACCGTTATTCACTACTCACACACGACTGTTTTCACACCGTTATTCACTTCTCACACACGACTGTTTACACACCGTTACTCACTATTCACACCGTTACTCACTACTGACACACACGACTGTTCTCGCACCGTTATTCACTACTCGCACACGACTGTTCTCACACCGTTATTCACTACTCACACCGTTATTCACTACTCACACACGACGGTTCTCACACCGTTGTTCACTACTCACACCGTTATTCACTACTCACACACGACTGTTCTCACACCGTTATTCACTATTCACACACGACTATTCGCACACCGTTATTCACTACTCACAACTTTATTCACTACTCTGACCGTTATTCACGACTCACACCGTTATTCACTACTCACACCGTTATTCACTACTCACACCGTTATTCACTACTCACACCGTTATTCACTACTCACACCGTTATTCACTACTCACACACGACTGTTCTCACACCGTTATTCACTATTCACACACGACTGTTCTAACAGCGTTATTCACTATTCACACACGACTGTTCTCACGTCGTTATTCACTACTCAAACCGTTATTTACTACTCACACACGACTGTTCTTACCCCGTTATTCACTACTCAAACACGACTGTTCTCACACCGTTATTCCCTACTCACACCATTATTCACTACTCACACTGTTATTCACAACTCACACCGTTATTCACTACTCACACCGTTATTCACTACTCACACCGTTATTCACTACTCACACCGTTATTCGCTACTCACACACGACTGTTCTCACACCGTTATTCACTACTCACACACGACTGTACTCACACCGTTGTTCACTACTCACACCGTTATTCACTACTCACATACGACTGTTCTCACACCGTTATTCACTATTCACACACGACTATTCGCACACCGTTATTCACTACTCACAACTTTATTCACTACTCTGACCGTTATTCACGACTCACACCGTTATTCACTACTCACACCGTTATTCACTACTAACACCGCTATTCACTACTCAAACCGTTATTCACTACTCACACACGACTGTTCTCACACCGTTATTCACTACTCACACCATTATTCACTACTCACACCGTTATTCACTACTCACACCGTTATTTACTACTCACACACGACTGTTCTCACACCGTTATTCACTACTCACACACGACTGTTCGCACACGTTTATTCACAAATCACACACGACTGTTCTCACACCGTTATTCACTACTCACACCGTTATTCACTACTCACACACGACTGTTCTCACACCGTTATTCAATACTCACACACGACTGTTCTCACACCGTTATTCACTACTCACACACGGCTGTTCGCACATCGTTATTCACTAATCACACTGTTATTCACTACTCACACACGACTCTTCGCACACCGTTATATACTACTCAAATCGTTATTCACTCCTCACACACGACTGTTCTCCCCCCGTTATGCATTCCTCAAACACGACTGTTCGCACACCGTTATTCACTACTCCCACAATTATTCACAACTCACACCGTTATTCACTACTCACACCGTTATTCGCTACTCACACACGATTGTTCTCACACGTTATTCACTACTCACACACGACTGTTTTCACACATTTATTCACTACTCACACCGTTATTCACTACTCACACACGACTGTTCTCAAACGGTTATTCGCTAATCACACACGACTGTTCTCACACCGTTATTCACTACTCACACCGTTATTCACTACTCCTACACGGCTGTTCTCACACCGTTATTCACTACTCACACACGAATGTTCTCACACCGTTATTCACTACTCGCAAACGACTGTTCTCACACCGTTATTCACTACTCACACCGTTATTCACTACTCACACACGACTTCTCACATCGTTATTCACTACTCACACACGACTTGAAGTTGAACTCTATGTAAGTAATATCGCAGTGAGGTTATTTGCCGAATAAAATTTGTCAGTGAGACAATCCGGTCTTCTGAATTAACCCAAAACCTGTTAACTGCCTTTTATTTTGAACAAATACCCTAAAATCAAACTGATCTCGTCGTGGGGTGTATTTTTTCCCCTGAATTTCCAGCAGTTAGTCCTTTGGAAAACCGATGGGTGATGCCATTTTTTCTAGTTGCCAGAGTAGCGTGATTAAACGGTCCTTGAGCTGAATTAAACGATCAATATTGCTGAATTAAACCGTCACAGAGAAGCTTAGTAAAACAATCAGTGTTGCTAAATTAAACGATTGCTCTGAAATTACAGATAGGAACAGTTGAATCAATTATCGTGAAGGCAATGATTTAATTGGAGTCATATTTTCATAGGATAAATAGCCCCTTGATCCAATGTGATTGTCAGATAACGATATTAAAACCCATTTCATAGCCAACGTATCGTTGTTTAAATGTAGATGTTCCTAAAAATCGTAGCAGAAATAATAATAAATTCTTGAAAAATGTATTTAGAATCACATATTCTTTAATCCCTATTGAAAAGGCTACTTTACTTCATCATAATGATAGTTAATTGAGCGTATGTAAATGATGGAGTGATTGATTTGTTTTATAGGCACTAGATTTAAGACCACGATCAAGATTTTGGTTGCTAAGCTGAGTTAGGAAAGAAGGTATTTCAATCATATTTGTAACAGAAAATATGATCTACGCGTCGGAAGGACAACCAACATGGGCATAGTATTACAATTGAGACATCTTATTTGAGGGGGACAGTGAGAACAAAGTTATACAATTACCGCACACACCTAAGAATAAGTTACGGCGTACAACTCTATCCTGCTTATGCGTATAGTAATTCTCTCCATCGCCTTAACAATGACGAGGCAGCGAGCGAATCACCAGAGCAGATTGCAACGAGGATTTCATTTGGGGAGTTCATAACTCGAGTCATAAGGCTGTGTGCCGCTCTACGGAACAGTACCTTGATGTGATCTGATTGGTTTTCAGCCAAAACCCTCCTCGCTAACGTTGAGCGAGGGACCTGCATCAGCCGTCTAAATGTGTCATTATAACTCATTGTCAATTTCCTCATGCTACATTGAAAGTATTTCCTCTGCAGTGCATTACAATAAATCGGGTAACAATATGATTTGAAGAGTTGAATTTTAGCTTCCCTTGGTAGAAACGAGAATTTTCGTATCAGCATGTTACCAACTGCATTTCGCCGTCTAGTTTGCTTTGCAGCATCCTTGTCATCTGTGCTATCTGCTGTGATGGTGTGCCCTAGATATTGAAATTCATCTACATAATCCAGTGCAACACCGCCTAGTTTTATCTTAGTCGATAGGTAGTAACTAGGACCCTTCGGTCTAACTAGCATACATGCAGTTTTTGCAGTGTTATATAAAATGTCATGAGGTTCAGCAAAATTATTACAGATATCAAGAAGCTTTTGCAATGCTGAGAGAGTCGGTACTAACAACACCATACGTATCATATGCATAACTAAGATTGTTAACACAACAGTTGGCGACATGACACCCTTGGTTTTCTCTCCTTAGAAGGTAATTCAACTCATCAGTGTACACGTTATACAACAGTGACGATAGCTGACCTCCCTGCCTAATTCCGTTTTTACGATGATCAGTGTCCGATTTCGAACTATCCCATCGCACTAAGAATTCCTGTTGCCCGTACCAAAATACAAGCAAGTGCACAATATGAAGAGGGGCTCCTCTCTCAATTTACTTTCTGAACCAAGTCCAATGGTTTACTCTATCAAAAGCTTTCTTAGCGTCTAAAAAGCACAGCAGAACTGGCGAGTCTCTACATCTGTAATACTCAACAGTTTGTTTCAGTGCGAATATCGCCACTTCAGTTCCATGGCCCTCTCTGAATCCAAACTGACTGTTTGCGGTAGGCAGAAATGTTTGCAATCTTGCAAGAATAACCTGCTCAAGAACCTTGGAAATTGAGGTGGCAATAGCAATGAGGCGATAATTATTTATGTCAGAAGGGTTTTTCGTTTTACATTTCAGAAGAGGAATCTCAGTATCATGCATTACCTCTCTTGGTAGCTCCTTGACATAAATGCAGCCCGAAAGGAAGAGAGCAAGCACTGATGTCCGTCTGTGGGGAGCATTCTTGAACACTTCACTTGGTATGTCGTCATTTCCAACAGATTTGATATTTCTGTGTCATCAGAATTAGCAATGTGCTGGAAATGCTCCCTCCAGACCATTGCAATGTTTGCTTCCCCAGTTACGCCCGCCTCCGCGAGTGGAAGTGCTTCCTTCTTAGGATTGAGTAACCGAATTTCTTTCCAGAAATCTTTACATTTACCTTTTTGGAATTATTTTGCTAGAGGAGCCTGCGCACGCAACTGTTGCTCGTTCTCTCTCAAAAACGCGAGTTCTCTACGAAACGGTGACTTTGCTATTCTCATTGTTACCGCAAGTTGACCTCCCCGAGGCCTTCCAGCAATATTCCAATTAAATACGACGTCTCGTACAGCATAATTCGGTTCTCGTGCTCGTTCATTCCAACCTGGGACGTTATATTTGCTCGGTTTTCTACTGTTAAAAACAAACCGTCCTGCAATTAATATACACTGCCTCGTACAGATATACAGATCATTCAATCTTACGTTATCAACACCTTCATTCACTCTGAGAAGCCTATCAGGAATATTTGTAAGAAGGACATCGAGCTCAGCATAGAATCTGTCCAGTAGTCCCTTAATATCAAAATTCCAATCAATCGTCTTAACCTCGCGAGAGTTAGGTTGTCTAGGAGTCTGCATTCCCTCTACACTCAAAGTTACCCCAAAAACACGGTGATCCGCGCAGGCAACATCGGACAGCAAGTGACAGAAAATTGTTGCATCTAATATCAGCGAAGACTAAGCAATATGATCGATCCATGAGGTGGAAAGAGAACCGTAGGTCACATGCCTCGTGACCTGAAATGCAACATTATGCTCAGCAAATAGCTCTTCAATCTCAATGAACCTATTTGTGTGTGGGGAGGCATTAACAATAGAATACACACTTATTGTTCTTCCCTACTCTCCAATATACCCCCAAGAACACCCATGCATCTGAGATATTACTCCAGATTTTCACCGGAGTTGACAGGGAAGTGAACATTTGAGAACAGCACAGAGGTCTCGTTAAATGTAACGCTCAGACTCAGGATTCTGTTGGAATCGTATTGCCTAATTTTTATATGTGGGCTCATAGATTGCTGCCAAATGAATGTTAAACCCCCATGCGACCTCCCCACCCTGATTTCCCTTGTCTCATCGACAGAGGAAATTGAGAATGAAGCTATCTTTTCTCCCAGAGAGGACGGTAAATTATGCTGCTCGGGATGAAGCCACGTCTCCTGCAAAGTTACTAACTGAGTTGTTTTGCAGAGGTCTGCAACATAGGATTTACAGTTTCCCGCTAAGCCAAAACAATTCAGATAGGCAATTTCAACTTCTGTTTTGTCACCGTTATTGACCTCCATTATATAGCTGCCGCGCCCTGCACTGGATTCCTTACGAGCCTTCTACTCTTTACCTGTATCTCCCTAATCCGTTCTCTAACATCTGCTTCGCTTTGTTCATCTGTCAGGTCGTAGTCTTTTGGTAAGCGCACGTTGTTGGTCTTGACAAGCTGAAGGCAGGTTCTCTCTTCCCAAATGTCCTCGTCAAAGAGCATGAACTCAAGTAGATTTGCGTCCCCATATATCTCAATGAGTGACGTGTTCCCTCATGTGCTTAGACGTTTCTTGCACTTGAACGATGTTTCTTCGCCAAGATGCTGCTTCATACGTTCCTTCATTCTTCTTAGAGGAAACCTACTTCCAGGATACGGTAGTGACAAGAAGAGTTTCGCAGTGCCATTAGTCGCGAAACTCTCCTGAAAAGTACGCCCATTATCTATCTTCACGTTAGGGTTCTTCTTCGACGATTATTTCTTCCCAATTGTCGACACATCCGTGAATCCCTCCTGATTGCTCGTCAACGTTTGCTCATCATCTCTAGTGCTTGAGTCGCAACTTTGTGAAGATATTTGCTGGCGTATCATTTTACTGTATTGGGTTTTACGTGGGTTGTCCACTTTCAGCTCTTGTTAAGGTAGTGATGTCGGTGGTGTTGGTGGTGGTAGGGGGCTTAGTGGCGTCAATGATGGTGATTGTGCTCGCAAGAGCGAGAGAGAAAGGGTAACTGAGTTCTTGGTTGTGGTATCAGTGATGTTACTACGAAGAAGAAAGACAGTTGCCAGTTGGCTAACCATTTTTCTGATAACATAAACTTTCACTGGATGAAAAGCTACCCTTTCAACCAGCCGGTTGTATCAATTGAATAAAAATATCAGCAGACACTGGCAGAATAAGACCACGAGTTGGTAAATAGTCTTAAGAAATGGTCCTAGTCATTGGATCAGGTACATGGTGGACACAGCGTCAAAATCGAAACCATAATTTTAGAGATATCTGACCCAGTAAATGAGTGAACATAAAATCTGACAGTTATGTGTAAGGTATTCAATTCATTTTGACGTCACTTCCCTAATTGAATGGGTAGCCAAGAACTCTGGAAACTGATAACCCTCGTTGAACTATTGTGTCATCACTAGATCCCTTGAGTCCTCATATAGATCCCTCCTGTACATGAGGTAAAATGATTAGTCTTCGGGCTCACTCCTTCAACATTTCGTAGAATTATATTTTTACCATCAGAAGAATATTTTACCTACGGGGAGCTGTGTATCTCCTATTTCTATTAACTGAAGCATCGAGTATTCTGAACGAAATTCTGTCAACTTTCGAAAATTTAGAATAGATGAGGATTCATGGTGCAGATGGTACATGAGGTGTTAATCCATATTCGATTGAAATTCTTACATTCCCATCCCAACTTTACTTGCTAAAAATAAAATATTCCTTTCCAGATGGAAATCGAAACTGATTGAGGTCTGCCAATTTTGAATGCATTTAGAATCAGGAATCCCACTCGAGTTAAGGACCTTCAATCACGAGTCCATAGAAAACAAGCTCATTTCAGCCTAAATATTCCCTCCTCTTTCTAGGTCATTCAGATCAAATGAAACTGGGCACAATCAGAAGCATTTTTCTTTGGGCTTACAGAATTTGTGATGCTGGATTCATTGATCAGGAATTCGTTTATATTCGAATACGATTCTATAATTCGGTTCCACTGATAAGTTCAACGAAACGACATATTCAAATGCTTCAATCTGTTTTGCTGAACGAACAACAAAATCATTATTTCCCTCTAAATTTCGAGTAGCTTATATCAAAACACTATCGTTGGGTAAACGTATCATATTCCTAATAAAATACAATTCAACAATTATGCCCGTATTTTAATATAGACGATCTTTTTAAAACATAGTTGAAAATATCCTACAGCATAAAGTGTTTGAATTCATTCCAGTAAAATTAATGCAAAAATATAACATGTCACAGACTGTCTTTGACTTGATTACAACGCTATCTGCGCTATATTCGGAAATATTCCGTCTTCACAAAGAGCTGTCACTATTTTGGCACAGGATAGGGCGCGTAGCTAGGTGCAGTGACACCTGTATAATTTAGCACACACTTTCTATGACCCAAAAGATAATATGGATTTCTAGTGGATATTGTATCACATAATTTGCTCAGCTTATCATTTGAAATTTTGGTTTAGCACGTTTGTAACCGATACATAATTGTATGGATCTAGACTTATAATTACACTTCATATTGTACATAACAAAAGAAAACTTGCCTACTCTTCCTTTACGTTTCTTTAGCTTTCGTGCTAAATAGAGCTTGTAAGGTTGTACAACAAGACATTGGCTTTGAAATTAGGTCACTATTTAACTTTGACTAGTAAAAACTCAGTCGTTCTGGCAGCGCACTTGAGGGTGCAGGTATGGGTGTCTTATTCCGAGTGTGTTGCTACTCAGCGACTTGAACTGCCTGATTACTGCCAGATGCCGCTATCGCAGTTAATTGGTATCATTGATCCGTGGACAGCGGATACCAGGATAGCTGTTGCTGCTCCCACTGAAGCTGCTGCAATCAAAACAAATTTTTATATTGATCATACTACAGATTTTTTCAATTTTCAGAATGTGTCGTTGTCTTCTATTGTAGCTGTTTTTATTCCCAATCAGGTCAGTCACAACAGCCAGTCGTAGTTTTAGCGCTTTTGTATACTCTGCCGAACTGTGGCAACCAAGTGAATATACCCAATGACACATCTAAGTGCGTTTCCGAAAACGCTTCTGAGCCAGTCACTCAGTGTTTGAATGACAAAGCTTGCAACTTTCGACAAGAGTTGATACGATATCTTTTAAAGAATTTCTCGACTTAGGTAGCAACTTTCAGAATTTGCATAGCCTTGAACGAAATTATTGGCAGTCGAAACGCAAGATGATACCTTATAACAAGCACATAGACAATCCATTACAGACATTGACACTGCACGAACAATATTTGTTCCCGAAGAAACTGAAGAAAGCACGATGTTTATAGTCGTTTTCCCGTTTTTAACAGAACGCTTCGTGATGGCTTATGTGTAGAACGCATCCTAGAAAATATCAACTGATTGTAATCTGTGGTCATTTTGATGCCGTATGGTGTCGATGATGACTGTTGATAAAGTAATAAGAGACAATAACTATTTAGATTTTGATGTTTCATACTTATTTGATAAGATAGATATATACCCTCTGCACACGATGTGCAAAGTCCCGAAAGCCTTGAGCTTTATGAACGGTGAGTCACGCCTTTTCGAGATTTCAGCCAATGAACACGCAGGAGAATGCGTTCCAGAGAAGGCGTGACTCATCGTTCAAAAGGTTCATGGGTTTCGGGACTTCGAACATCGTGTGCGGAGGGTATAAGGGGTCCATCTCACGTAGCGGGAGGCTTCTCCTTCTCTCGATTCGACTGAAAAGGGAAGCTATATGGAAATTGATGCGCCGTTGCTGAAGTCAGGATCGAAAGAAGGAGCGGGCTGGTGATTATAATGCACACAAGGATCGCTTCTCCCATTTGTAGTGTGCACCTCACCTCGTTTGGCTTACTTGCGGAGCTGACGACGGTCGTGGTATGTTGTGTTGAGAGCGGTTGCGATCAACTCACTTCCTCGAGAGGGTGCACATTTTACTGTTACAACCCATGAATTGTTTTCAGTGTTACTGTAGTTTAAAATACTTTAATTTTCAGGATCGAATGTGTAAAATTTTTATGGTTTTGATCTCGACTAGCTTGCGAGCGTGTGGTTACTTGTTCCTACTCCAAAGATGTATTTCAGTCCTAGTGAATATAGATAACTGTTGTTTCGAATTAAAATTAGATCTAAAAAAATAAAGCAGCTAGGTAGACATGGTAGATACCACCTTCCTGAAACTGAACACTGATTTTTGAACAGTTTTGTGCTTGGACCAATCTGAAATGAAGTCTGTCACCACACCCATCCACTGTAACATCCAGTGCGCACACATTTATAGTTCTTGCTCAAACAATATGGTGCTCATAGAAGAGTATAACTCCACAAAAAAGAAACACAATTTTATTTAAAGACTCTTCAAACTATTACGTTTTCTTCTCCTGTTGCGAGCGTAGTTCCAAAACCAATCCAAGAAGGCCTCTCCTGACTATCTGTCGATGCACCTTCACAAACACATTACTCTTCGGAGTTTAAGTCCACTTCTCTCGAGACACTAAAATCTCACGTTCCGAATTATTAATGCGACTCAACCAAGTCCCAAGGCGATGACAGAAGAATCGTGCACAACTTTTCTTCCTTTCTGCTGGGGCTGCGGCGTGGCTCCGTTTAATCCGATAATAAGATTACCACGGTTACTAAGGCGATAATTCCTCCCCTGGGTAAACAGCGGCAAATGCGGTAGCCGTGTAGCACAGAGATTACCAGCCCCTGCTATAAACACTACTGCTCAAATCGCCTCGCCAGCGGCGCCACCCAGCAGACCTGGGAGAAAGGACACTGGGTGTGACCCACAATTTACATCCACTGAGTACGTCCAGAATGAGTACTACAGTAAGACGGGGAAAAAGTACTAATAGTATGTCCGGCTGAACTATAAAAGGGCTCTAACTCGTGGTCAACGGCTGATGGATAAATTATGACGAGTAAGAAAGTATAAAAAGATCGATGGGCAATATGTTGTTGAAGGTACGCTTAGGGAGGAAACATTAAAATACTTACTGCATCGAAAAAGCATGCGACGACATATTTATTATTTATGTCTAAATTTCGAACTCCAATCACCTTGAGAACCTAAATCAAAATTATTATTCATGAAATTATCCTGTATTAACAAAACTGAATTAATCGTAAACGCGACGATTTGAAAATCGTGCAATGATATTTGAATGACGGTCCAAATAACAAATCAAAAATAAGTGTTTCCGTAACCTGTCGGGAATAGGTATAAGATTGACTGAATCCAAGTGATCAATTACCAGTTTTAAAAATACAACTCTAAATCATATGCACATTAAGACTTCCCTCTCATTTGGTGGAGTTTCACAATTCAAAAGAAATTGGCCAGCACAGAGAAATAAAGTAAATTGCGACCATGCAAAAATGTGTTGGAACAAGCTATCTGATTGCTACGTTTGCGTGTATGCGAGTGATTGATTTGATCAACAATTTTTCATTTAGTTAAATTTAATGTATTGTTTCAACTCTTTGTATGTTGAATTTGAACACATTTTTGAACACTGTTGTTTCATTGTAATTTTACTGAATTTCCACAAACGCAAACACTCTGTGAAAGAGTTATCCACCCGAAGCGAATCTGACCATGGTCAGTTGATTATCGGGCAGAGATCATATCGCTTTTCGTGCGGTGAAGGCTGGTACATAACAGGTTCGGTAGGTAATGAATAGGATATATTGGAAATGTAGTCAGGAAATTGGCCACTTCAATAGTAACGATGGAAACGGCATCAACGACGATTGCAACAACGGGAACGACACGGAGGTACCACAACATGTCGACGATCGCTTATTATGGGATCAAACGGTTCATTTTTAACGTTTTTTGAATCAGATTCGAACGTGTTATGACGGACAACCGACCGATGTTTCGCAGCGACAGTCCATTTGATCTTTTCAAAGCGGTCGGATGCTCAATGAATCAATGTTGCAGGATTAATTCTTATCTCAACCGTCATAAATGTTCTCAGGGGCTATCTGAACTGCTCCAAATTCTGGGAACAATTTATCGTTAAAAAAAAAATTATTACAACCAAATAGAAGGGTTGTTATATATATCTCTCTCTCACACACATAT
>SDVV010009593.1:0-16634 GCA_016164225.1 Gammarus roeselii | reverse complement strand
ACATTGGCTTCACATGCAATTATACTCTCAAATATCTTGTTGATGTATCGAGTGTCGCAGGTACAATTTTTTTCAACTAGACGAGCCGAATAGACGTGAAAAATAATTGAGTCTTTCCTCGTTCCGTCTCATTTGCCTACAGCAACGTAACACAATTGTATAGGTCATGAGCGAATAAGTGCAGTTGCATTTCCCTACTGCAACTGAATAAAATTGGATGTACCAACAAAAACTGAATTAAACTTGATGGGCCCACTGTAGCTTAACCCTGTCTTTTGCCGATTGCAACGTCACAATTTCGTAAACTTACAGCAGTATATACATTTCTATACGTCTATACTGCAACTGGTTGCATTTTCACAGTTCAACACGACCTTAATTACCATCGCTTATAGGCCTCTCCCCAAAACACTTCGCTATTGGTCGACATAGCCCGGCCTATGAGGACTGGAGGTGCCATATGCACTCTGCAGCAATGACGGTTTGTGTTTTGCGCGTCTGCCCAACACTTGCGTGCTCGCCCAACACTGTGGGTGCAATTGTTTCTTTTTCGAATATACGCAGCGTGGGTCGAGCTTAATAATTGCATTGTTTTATCCGAAGAAACGTGTGACAAAGTAAGGGCAAAGCCTTGCGTCATATTACCCTTGTTCCCCAGGAATATAATTTTGGAACAGTTAGGTGACAAACGGAGAGACGGGAAATTCAATGAGACAAAATATAACAAGAATGTTCGAAGTTGGTTGATATGTGAACATTTTTTTTTCACCGTAGTCATACAGTGCAGCAAAACAAGATATTGGGAATATAGTTTGGTCGAGGGTATGAAAATGAAAAATAAGAGGTGTCCAGTGTGATTGTTCTTTGAGTCGGATTAGCAGGGTTAATGATACAATGGATTTTGATGGCACAGTAATGCCCCACTGTAGGGCTTACGTTCTTTTAAACGTGTATGAAGGGTGCATGGTGATCTTGTCATCAGTTGGTGTCCTACTTGCGAATCGATTATGCCGGCAAAAGATAATGTACGCGTGTTTTATTTACCTCTGGGTATGCATATTTGACCACGGCACTTTTTTTTAATTTATCGAACTCCTGTGATATTTTTGTCCGTTTAATTCGAATGTACAGTTGTGTCGAATTTGACCGTAATTAAAAATAAACAATAATTTAATCTATCAACTTAACTTCGCATGGTTGAAGGCTTATTTGGTAGTATTCATCATTCAAATTTGCTGCCAAATATATCACATAAGAACCGCTATCAAAGTGTCAGGAATAACGACCGTTTATGTCCTCCGGGAATCGATAAAGCTATTTTAAGAATAGCGTGACTCAAGTACGTCTTTAACAAACGGCTCCTGAAAAAGTTGTCTTCACCTGATGCGGTAACGGGAGCATGGAGCATCGGAGGAACGATTGAGATAGGTAGGAGTGGCATTTACAAACCTAAAGGAGTATCAAAAACGTCAGACATAAGATGTTGCAGACTCTGAAGGACGGAAGCAGCTGCGATCAGAAGTGATATCAACCAAAGAAATAAGAAGATTGCAGAGTGGGCAAATAATTGAAAACGTCATATATTTTGTATGCATTTCATTTTTCCATTCTCAATGTTAAATGCAGCGTTAGTGAATAATAACGGAATTCTTAGCGAGTCTGTTCACATCCTGTTTTTATACCTCTAAATTACCATGAAAAACAGCCCGTTCGAATTTTCATGCAACGTTTCTCTTAGCGGTAATCATCCTCGGACTCGCCTGCAAATAAATTAGGGTGCTTGTCGTTGAAGGGCGTCTCAAATAATTAGGTCATGGTTAAGTTGGAACAAAGGACCGGAGCGAACTTTGAAAAGCACTGGCGAAGACTGCCCTGATAAACACAGCTACATGATGGGTCTGACTAAATGCAAGCAGGGTGACGGTCTGCTGATTGCAGCAAAATAACAACTTTAAAACGGTCGATCCCAGATCCTGACAACAGCCTCGAAGGTCACTCACGTCACAGACTAAACGCGGCATACTCTCTCTGCTTGTCAAATGGCTAGATAGGCTTCTATGTGTGAGCGGTTGGGATTCAACGAGGCCGTTTTGCCTTCGGAAAATAACCCCAGTCCTTGAATGAGAAAATAGGGTTCGTGGCCAATGCATAATGAAAGTGTAATAAAAACTCATTGGTAAATGCATTTGTACTGTATGAGGAAGTAACACTTGTATTGCTACGGCACCGGGCTCACTTAATGGAGTAAGGCATAATAAAGATCAGAATCACCGCCTCAATCTCCTATGTATGAAACTCTGCATATAGGATACTTTGATACTGACATTGCTTCCTGAGTAAGATTTTGTGAACATAAGATTGATTCCGGAGTAGGATACAGTGAGCCTGAGATGGGTTCCTCAGTTGGATACTGTGATGCTGAGATTGGATCTTATGTAGGATACTGATCCTTGGGATTTGCACCTCTGTAGGATGAAGTGAGATTGAGTTGGGCCAGTGTGATGGAAACCGTGAGCCTGATTTGGGCTCCAGTGTGGGTTACTCTGACTTAAGGTAGGCTCCTATGTGGGATTGTCTAAGCCTGAGATGGGTTTCTGTAGGATACTCTTAGCTGGAGAGAGGCTCCTGTGTATGAAACTGAGGCTCAGGTGCGTTACTGTATATATTCCTGGCAGCTTGAAATGAGTTTTTGTACAGTATACTATGACCACCAGATGGGATCTTATGCAGGATACTGAGAGTATGAGATGAGCTCCTGTGTGAGATCAGATGTTAGGAGACTCTGGATTGGGATGAATGATGACCGTTGATGTTGTGCCTTGGTGGGCAGCAAAAGGACAGTGATCGAGCTGGACTGATTGAAACATAAACTGGAGGCTCAAAGGAGAGACGTGTGCAGGGGACACTATGAGTTGGGATGGAGGCTGATGTTAGTAGAATCATGGTTTGGTGGTCATGAGGGGTGCTATGCCCAAGATAAAACAATGTTTACTTGCACCATGTTCGTACTTGTTTCAAATTGGTTTTTGATGCCCCTACTTTGAGCAACAAAAGCTGATATCTATCAAACCTTCAATGGTTTGTTCAGATCAACATGTGTCGGTAGACTGTCCTTCTTCTGGTATTCAACTATTTTACATAACTAATCAATGGTACTATATACAATCAATAAATGAATACTTCCTGAATGACAAATGTTTTACTGGATTGGAAGAAAGGATATCGTCCTCATAACTTGCGAGCTCGTGGAAAAAATATGAGTACGTGTTAATGTTTGAGCTGGTAAATATTCTGTTTGAACACAATCATATACAATTTTGGCTATGTTTGGTTTTGATAAACTCGTCCAATATAGGAAGACGCTATATCATCAGAAATATCAATGACTAATTTCAGATGAGGCTTTGAACATAAGTACGTGTCTCGTAGTTGGGTTTACATTAGATTTTGAGGTTCATAGAATTTAGAAAACAATCTCTCATAGCGAGATTTTGCAAATATAAAATCGGTGCATTCATCAATTGAGCAAATTCAAATCATTCTCCAACCATCCTTTGAACAGGAGGGCTGCATTATGTAACGCAAGCCCTAATGATTCGACAATACTTAAAGGGACACTCCAACTTTAATTCCTTCGTCTCCTCCATCAACCCTTCGTGTCCCTCTCCGGCTTCCACCACCTCTAAATCTCGAGTACCCGAATATTTTGACAGGACAACACAATGGGGAGGAGTGGCGAAACAAATGCAAGAGATTGACAAAGGGTATTATAGAAAGGTTGGGTAGTATTTGTGCAATAGTTGCACTGACTTGAGGGATGGTAGTTGTGTTGAATTGTTATTGTGAAGTTCATTGCACTATTCAAGAAATGAACCATAAGACTTTGTGTGGAGTCTTACTCGATTATTTGTAGTTCATTTTATCTCTTGATAAGAACTCGAACATTTTTCTATCATACCGACATCCAATTATTTTGTATGTTACCGAGTCAATTGAAAACAAATTCCAGGCGACTGCTCAATACTTTTTTTTTCTAATTGTTAATGTAATAATCATTCTTATTAACATATGCAGGTAGCACAAAAATACGACAAATGAGTCAAGTGTGAATGTTATTCCTGAGAATATGTTTAAGTCTCTGACAAGAGTAAATTAAATAAACTTCTTTTGAATCATGATATTGTTCACAGGAGAAATGCAAGGTGAATTTATGTTTAAAAATACAGAGCTGAGGCTCTGCACAGATGGTATGAATATTTAAAAAATACTGTCTCAGAGCTTCACATTGAAGGAATATTTGATTATGGAAAAGCGGTTTCTCTTCACTGGTTATGCTCTTTGGAGTGCGAGGCGCTCCAATTCAAAGAGACATAGGTTCAATACTTTTCACATGGCACAAGCCCCTACGACTGCTTTGAGCACTCTGATCTACTCATAGCGAGTAAAGGTCGTTTATGAAGAGATTCATAGAGTGACTCACAATTGAAACCCGGTGATTATCATCCCTAAAGTAATGGAAAAACAATGTGGCACTAATCGTTGAAAAAAATATTCATTTATCTTATTCATACAGCTAGGAAATATCCTTGAACAAATTATGGAAGGAACACATGATTTGTTCAAAGATATTACCTATCTTGTTCCGATATATAGAGTGTGTGCATCACTTTAATTCATGTACATCATACGCTTGTCTATATCCCAGGAATGTTTTCGAAATACAGAAGACGAAACAGAAATGATCCTCCCTCGGTACTTGGCAGATAGAAATCTGACGATCAGACAAATCTCCAAAAGTTGGTCGATTATGTCATTAGAGTCGCGGGTGCGAGGCCACAAATAGAGAGGCGACTGACTGAAAGAAAGGAAAATGAAAGGTCGACGTAAACAGTTTGTTAACTCCATGCCTCGTTTAATGTTATTCCGTAAGCGAATCTATGGAGAAAAATTTATAAAAGGTATTACTCATCGGAGACCCCAGCAACCTATATTTTGTACGGCTTATCATTTGTTACCTTGGAAATTAAATGATCAACAGCGTGATACACATCAATTGAATTGTCTCTCCAAATTGAGTTAAATGAGCGCATATTTCTTCACACTTAACTGGTGTTATTCAAATAAGCCGAATGCGTCAGAACCGATCCTGTGAGACTCAATTATTCCCACTGAAATTTATGCAAATTTTGTCAACGCCACCAATCAAAAAGAACTTGCCGTGTGACCATGTGACTCATTGTGCTGCAATGTGCCGTTGTGTACGGCAGTGTCCAGCATTGCAATGCAGTTACCCACAGTGTGCAGCAGTGTGCCGCAGTGGAGCGCAGTGTGTCACAGTGTACCGCCACTTGCTGCAATGAGATGCATTTGACTGTTGTGTGCTGCAGTGTGCCTCAGCGGGCCGTAGTTAGCCACAGTGTGCAGCAGTGTGCTGCAGTGGGGCGCAGTGTGTCACAGTGTACCGCCACCTGCTGCAGTCAGTTGCATTAGGCTGCTGTGTGCTGCAGTGTGCCTCAGCGGGCCTCAGTGAGCCGCAGTTAGACGCAGTGAGTCGTAGTGTGCCGCAATGGGCGGCAGTGAGCCGAAGTATGATGCGGTGTGTCGCACTGTGCCATAATGATTCCCTGCGGTAAGCCGCAATTATTAACACCAGGCTCGAGCTCCCGAGACCAGCGTTAAATTCAGCGGTAATCCAAGGATTTACTTCATCAACTTGGATTGTCCTTTTGATACAAACCAATTAAGGGAAAGCAGCGAATAAGGTTCTTTGATAACTGTGGAGGAAGTGGAGAGGCAACAGAACAGTTTAGTATAATGTACAACATTTTCAGTGGGATGATATTAGGGGTTTTATTTTACTTATTAATATTGTTATGCGAGGAAGTGTAAGCAGGTTCGCAGTCAGAGAAGAGTACATAGGAAGGAATTAAAATGGTATGTTGACTTCGTAAGTTACAGAATAGGAGAGTTTTTCATGATTTCTTGTCACGCCTCCTTAGGCATGGGCTGTTTCAAATCCAAATTATTTACATAAAATGCTATGATATTAACAATTTTAGTTTTCATCAAATATTGACTTAGCAACTGTTTCTAATTTCGACATACTGCTTGAAACTTAGTAAAATCAGCTATATTGATCACAAAAAAACGTTGTTTGTGGGCGTACCAGCGAGCAGCAAGTACCGCCAGCGTCCTAAGTGAGCAGTGTCTCCCCTGGTCGTGCATTGATCTCGTCTGTTAACCCCTCAACTTTCAAAACAGCATTGCCCAAACAAATGTTACTCGACACGGAATTAGAGATGTTAACGGGAGATGATATTTTGTTTAGATATGCGAACAATATATCATTAATCTCTCACATGGAAAAACGAAAATGACGACAGTGGCATAACTGTTCATGTGAACGCCTATAATTAGACACGCCTAGCATTAGACACGCCTATCATTAGACACCGATTCTGTTTGATGATGAGTGGGAAATTTGACGATAGATTTTTCATTGCTGTATACTGTTTGACTTGCCAGGGTACACAGTAACAAAAATAACTCTAATTTATTGTGCTAAACTACCTACTTAATTCCAGAAGTTAGAGTCAATCATAAAGTTGGTCCTGCGTATTCCTCAGCCCGTTCAAAGCGAGTACAAGCCGTCAAATGCGAGCCATAATGGAATGGGAGCCAAAGTATAGCTGTTCAAGCCGCTTCAGATTGGAGCATTACAAAAGTCTACAGGATTGAGAGTGTTGGGAAAAGGGAGCGCTATATTCAGTAACTTAGAAACTAAAGGATTATAACTCCCGATACCTCATCGGCAACCCAAGTAGGAGACAACGATACACAATTCGTGGAGAAGGCAAACCCACTGAGTCTGATGTGAGGATGAGATTTTTTGTTAATAGGAGAGATAGTGTGACTTTCATTTGATTCTGATATTTCAGGCCGTGTAACCGACTTGCAAGTTAAGATTTCGGCTAATAAACTGATTTCTTCATATAAAGGGTGTTATTTCAATTGGTGTAGAATATTTAATTTCCTTGGATAATGTAACAAACGCTATTCAAAGTCAGATATATGTGCCGACAAAATTACTATTTATATGTACCTATTTCAATTTCTTCCCTATGAGAGGAATAGAAGGCGCCTACTGCACGTCGGAAAATATACCACAACGATTTCAAAAATATTACGTCGGACCTATTCGTCCTATTCCGCTGCTTAGCCTATTCACAATCCTGTCTAACGAACCTTCGTGCCTCCTCCGTTCATTATCAGCTGTCGAAAAAATGACTCGACATAATTCAAATATATTTTTAAATCGCTGCTGTTCGATTATTGCATCTCCTGCACATGTTTCGGGAACACGATCTGTGCAGTGAGGTTACAATTAATTTTTGCTACGTATTACGTATATGATATATTCAATAAAATTCAAAACTAATGCTGCCTCTGCCTTCAAAACCGCCCTCAGTTTCCAAATGCGATCGTAACTAATCACAAGATTGTATTGGTATTTGTACCAGATGAAGTCGTGGAGTTGTGATGTTTGTTGAAAATACACAGGACAATTGGATATGGCGGTCAGCCAGAGCCGGTCGATTCGAAACAGTGCGTCTACACTGTGATATTCAGTTTCTCGAGCAATGGTTTCCGTTTTTTTATGATATTGTCACGTGTAATTTGTGATCAAATTAGGTGACACAATTGATTGCTTGTATTCTAAATAACACCACCTGACTCCTTACCGTCCTTCATTCTCCTTTGCAACCTCAAACGTTGTTGTATCATGGATGTTTGCGGTTTCAATGTTTACCCACATGTGTACACGATATCCGAAACTGTTGTCGTTTTAGCCCAAAGCCGGTTTCCGTCTGCGGGTGTGGATATCGCGGCCAGCGACACGATTGTAACTCCCAATTGACCTCGACACGATCAGATTTGGGCGCAATGGGTTGGGGGGTTGAGTGAGGATTTTTTGGAACAAGGCGGGAGAGTGCTATTGCTGATATCTGCATTAACTTTGTGTAATGGGTGTTGTTTAATAAATTGCCACCAGTGAAGTGATATTTCGCTATTTAGTACGTTGGAGTTTTTTTTTCTGGTATTATGTTCTAGACCCTCAGCCCACTGCATTGCATCAACAAACGCGCGTTGGGATGACTCTTTGTTTCGAAAATTTATGTTAATTGATCCTTTTCCAATTGAAACGTACTGACTCTGTTGCCATGTAGATCTCGGTGGCCATAGGCCCGATCAGCGTACAAGCTACGTCCATGTCAATCGGGCTATCCCGACGCACTCGATACCAATCCCTCAGTCGATAATATAAACCCGATAAGTTGGGGGACTTCCCCTGAGACTGAGGACTGAGACGCTGCCCCTGATAATAGATACAAGTGCCTCTAAACGCAATTTTTTGATTCATTCAATGTAATGGATGAATGTATCTAATTACTTTGAGTGCCCGACTTATCCGTTATGTACCTAGGACAGTATAACTATTAATTACTTTTGGAGCCAAGTTAATTATTTTTGTACTTAAGTTAATTACTTTTGGGGACCTGCGTCAGATAACAGGCCACGGGTGGCTTACGGGGTAGCTCACGGTTGACGGGAGAGCTTTCGAATATATATTTGGGGTGGTTTTGAGGTTATGTATAGTGGAATTTTATGTTATTTGATGTTTATTGTATGTTTATACGTTTTATCATCTACTAGGGGTACGCTTGTTTCCTTTCTGTTAATCAATTTATATATATTCGGTTCTGGTAGAGATACGCCTTCATCTTATTTTGGAGAGTGGTGGGGTGGGGTGTAGAGTTCCCCTGGGCAGAATAGGGTGTGGCTACTATTACCTGTTATTTGTCCTATCAGTAATTTCCTTGTCATGATTCCTATGTTTGAGTGTCTCTATCATTATAAATTTATGTATGGTTTATTGATTAAATATATATTTTTTATACATATATGTTTGTAATCGTATCAAGTTGGATACAATTGACTCCTTCGGAAGTTTGTTGTTGGGTTCTTAGCGGTTTGATGCTTGATAAAAGCCTGTTGGTGGGATTTTGGGCAAACTTCTAGGTTTTTCGATCTATTTATTTTATATGTATACATAACATTGTTATAGCTATGCCACAGAAATGTTGCTGGAATGATGTAACGGTCTCAGTCGTTTTGGTCACCAATGAATTACAGACGCAAAATGTAAAAAAAAGTCACTCGTACAGCTGTGGTGAATAGTAATGTAACTGCAGCAGCTGTAGACGGGACGGAAGCCTACAATCTTCAACGTGTAAAAGTTAACTTGAAAATCCGTCGAAATCAAATTCTTCTAGCTCTTGTCGACCCGTGAACTTCCATGACGCAAGACTTTCAGCCCAAAATGTAATATGAACTGATGTCTCAATAATCTCAATGTCAAACAGCAGAATTCGATGATGAATAGCGAGTGCTCGTAACGGAGCAGGGAGGAAGCCTTCTAATCTTTCTGGATTTTGAGTTTCAACAAATGCTGCGTATGCACTTGTTTACTTACAACATTCTGCAGTTGTCAGGTATTGATTGTTTCAACAGCCTTATTTTCAAAAATATGTAAATTCATTCGATTCAAATTTTGCTTTAGTTCCACACTGTGAAAGCGAGATTAAACATTTAATATTTTTCTGTAGATAGTATTGATGTTGTTATGAAAACAAGTTCATACTTATTTCAACTTGGGTCCTTCAACTGGAAAAAAAAAATTAAACGAGCAAAGCATATTTGCTTACGGTCTTTGTCATTAAAAATAATTTGAGTTGCGAGTGCTTTGAACAATTGTAAATATCCAATATTGCAGACTTGTGAAATGGTTTCACGACGCTTCTGCAGCTTTGAAAATTCATGCTACGATCCGATGATTATTCGGTTCCTTGTAACCTTCTCTCTTTATATGTTGTCCCCTTTTTGGAGAAATCAACAATACAATATTATTGTAGGTATCTTGCAATGGGAGACTTGAGCTTTCGAGGTAACTCCGGATTCAATTTGTAAATGTTCTTCAGTATCAGTGTTTTCCACCCACCGTTCGTCAAGGAGCTCATGACGCGAGACAAGTTATGTTCTTTCCAGGTTATGAAAACTCTTTTTTTGTGCTTTCCTGGAATGATGAATAAGTAGCAGAATTCAAGCTGTATGTAGTTGCATCTATACGAGTATTGATCATAACAGGCTTTGTTTTCGGTCCCTCGGTCGTCCCTTTTGAACTATTCCATTTATCGAACACCACTCCAATTAGGCTTTGTACCGTGCAGATGTCCTTTAACATATCAAGTGAACCATAATATGTGATTACGGATTGAAAATTATCAGAGGCGACATGTTTCCTCATGCATTCAAAGTTTCTAGAAATAGTTGCTGGATTAAACTATTATTATTTCATGTTCTAATCCTAGGAAAAGGAGCAGACTTCTTTCGGAAAACAATTTCAGTTAATGGATGATCCAGAAAAAAATGATTTGCGAGAAGTGTGGGGGAATTTTGCAGGATAGACAGATTCAAGACCGAAATGCAGGGTTGTTTTGATGGAATACTTTAGCATAACCAGTTTTATTTAATCATTCCGGTTTTAAAATACAATCTTATGATATATGTTATTAAACCTGAATGTCGGCATTTCTGTTGGAAAAGTAATAGAGTATCTCAAATCAATTTAATTGACAAACTTAACTCAAAGTCGATAAACATTGGTTGGTTCTTTTAAACAAACGCATACGATTTTCTTTCAAACAAACGCAACAAACACCACGCGTTAGAATGGGAGAACGATTCATCTCAATGGAATTGACTGGAAGCCTTTACTTCGTCGCGGTATAACCTCGGTAAGAAAATGAGGAAAAATATATAATTAAATTCCTTAATACAATTTAATCCCCTTGCTTGGTCGTTTGGGATCATAAAGTGACACCTCATCGCCGTATAACTGCTGAGAAATCTTCAAACGACTTTCCTATGTTCGGCATCAAAGGGACCGCATCTAAAACTATGACAATACACCCAGGATACGAGCGATGACAAAAAAAACTGTTAGGAGGTTCCAGACATTCTTTTCATACTGGCTATAAATGTTTTTCAGACATAAGTGGTTCTTCGAAAGGTTCTCGTGGGAAGGTACGAGGAGAGAGACACGGCAATAGAAAGCAATTTAGTTATATGTTTGGGCTCATTGACATCATTAGATTTTTTTCGCTTCTAGTAACGAGTTTTTTTCAAAGATTCAATCAAAAAGTGTCATTTGAACTTTGGGATGAAGTCTCGTGAATTGAAAGATTTATTATGTGATAAAAATTTGCATTGAATGTCGGGTTAGGGTATCACATTGTTCGTTCAAGTTCCTTCGCTGTATTGTTTTCATTGATTCGCAACTTGAGCAACACTATTTTGTTGAATATTGATAGGATATGTAATTTGACTTTCGATGTGCTCTGACAGCATAAATAATTTAACACCAAATTGCATATGCTTTCATGTGTTATTCTATTGAAAACCTTCTTCAAAATTGTTCCATGATACAATGTAAAAAACAAATCACTACCAAAGCAATTTAATAGATGGAAAGCAAATATCTTGTTAATTCGAAAGTCTTCTTTAACGTTCTGTGGCCTACAGAACGTTCAAATCGTCTCGCAGAGCAATGGATATATAATGGAAACGCTGATGGATATATTATAACAGAACACTCCGCTTCTTGTATCAAATGAATACTACTGAAAAATCCTACAATATGAAATAGAATACGAAGGACACACTAAATGTGCATTTATTGTATTGTTATCGACATGGTGGAGTAAAATACCGTTTTTGAAATGTAAAGGTTTGTTTCTCGTCGCGAAGTAAATATTTGTCACGAACATAGCAGTTTAAATGTTTCTTAGAGAATACAAAGGACATAAACTCGCATAAATGTTAGGTTTTAAAAAATCAGTTTAATATCCAATTGATGGTGAAACAGTTTTATATCTTTTCCAGATTAATGTGCTTGTATGTATAGACAGCCAAGCCACGGCATCAAAAGCTATGGGTTGGCATGGGATAGACGGGTCAAGAGTTGGGAAGTACTGAGTTTGTTTTATAATCTATCACTCAATATCACTGTTTAACTATAAATTCCTGTTCATTATTGCACTTCTCTTCCCCGTCCATTTCAAAAAAGAGAACAAACTGGTGCAAACAAGACGATTTGCTCTGCGAGACGATCTGCTCTGCGAGTCGATTTACTCTGCGAGACGATCTGCTCTGCGAGACGATCTGCTCTGCGAGACGATTTGCTCTGCAAGACGATCTGCTCTGCGAGACGATTGTCTCTGAAAGTCGATTTACTCTGCGAGACGATCTGCTCAGCGAGACGATTTGCTCTGCGAGACTAATTGATAAATTTGCGGAGTTTCCCTTTTTGTTTACTTGAGTGTGCCAATTTATTAGACAATGTAAGTGCTGATGGGGAAGATGGATGTAACAGAGTTGGGGACAAACCTGGGGTCTTGTAGGATTCATTAGACTACAGAAAAGTTGTGATAAAATGAAATGTTATGAAAATTAGCTAATGGTAGTGGGTGGAGGCGGTATAATAGATGGGAAAGGCTTAGAAGAGTGTCAAAATCTTCATTCACGCTATTTTCTGATTGTGCTCAAGTATGGTAGTGTCAGTAGATGTCCACTGGTGAGGGCAACTAAATAATGACGAATTGGTCGTCCAGAAAGATACGAAGCCGCGTGATATGGTTCTAGAATAATACTAAATGCTTTTGAGATTTTTCCATGTCTAAATTAGCTGAGATTTATTTATTTTCAATTCATTCCTGCGATCCTTACAGGCTAAAAATATGAAATTCTGATTGAAGGAGTTGATACTGTCAATAAGATGAAAACATTTGCAAGCACGATAAATACTTGGTTCAGTTCAGTACCGTTTCAGCACCATACATCAAACCATACAATATGATGAAATAACTTTGTACGGTTTCGGAGGCGTAAATTAGTACTACTGCCTGTGAAGCTTTGCCAATGTTATTGGTGATCGATCATTACATGACAAAAAATCAGTAAAAAATAGCGATGAGAAGCGAAAATAGTCCCTCGTTGATGGTTTTTAATGTCCGCCCATAATTGAAAAATCTTTGAAACAGGGCGTATCGTGTCTCCTACAATGCTTCCTTTAGCCAAACTGTTAATCAGTCCTCGCGGGCCAAGACGACGTCTCCACATCATAAAGTGTATTGGGCAGGTTGAATAAGTCATAAGTCACGGAATGCCTTGCGCCACACGCAATCCGTCGTCCCCTCTACCTTTGTCTTCCAGGAAGGTCTAATTCACTCGTCAATCTGCCCACTTCTTCATTTAAACACGGAGAAATGTATCAGTAGTTTTCCAAGATGTTGACAGAACCATTTAGGCCTGATATAACAATATGCTTTGTCATTAAATCGTATTTCTTAATTGAGTCACTTTGAAAATCAGTCGAATCGCTCTGCTGAAGTGTCCAGGTGACAATTTCTGCACTCCGATAAAAAGAAAGTGTCCTTGTCTAGATTCCCAAGCCTCTTCCTAAAGGGATATGTGAGATCTCGCCCTCTCTGCTTACTGCACAACCTGCAGAACTGCTCGATGTGTATTGAACTATCCAAACCTTTGTAGTACTGATAGCTGTACCAAGTCATGACCTTGACTTATTGAACTACCTATCAAACATCGATGACGTGAATATGGATACTATAGAGGCCGGGGGGACCTTTTTTCACCTCCTCCAGCATTTATGAAATCAGCAACTGCCTAATAACAGATGCAACTCAACCTGGGAGATAAAAAAAAATTGGCTTAGGTTGTGTACCAACAATTTCTGCAATTTCAATAAATATCTTCAAGTGAGGTAATGAGTTGCATGTACAAGGTCAAAACAAAACCTTCATAATTAGTCGTTAGCAAAGAAATGAATTAGACCTTTTCATTAAACAATTCAACTTCATATTGACGATTTGTTCGCAGTATGTGATTCCAAATAGCCGCAATGTGAATTCTACCGAACATTAGGATATTCATTTCAATTGTTTTCCGAAAATTCTTATCTATAATTCCTCATTGTCTCAACTGTTCAACGTTTTTTCTTCGCAACTGTATACAACACGCTTTAAGCACGTAACAGCTGCCGGGCCTTCAACAAACATCGTTACGAACTACGCAAGCCGTTGTGAAATCGCTCAGAAACCACCGATTTTTATTTCTATTAGTTTAACAGGTAATTTTCGGAATATTCCATGAATCAGATCAGCATCCCGCCGTGTTCATGAAAATTAAATGTCAGCCGATCCTAACATTTCTTATGTGACAATCTAATCTGGACCTGAAGCACACCGATTAGAAGTGTTCAGACGGGGAAAAAAAATGTTAAAGGCTTTGCTATATATGATGCATACCACTACATTTGTCGAAATAAAGAAAGTCTGCATTTCAATAGCTTTGAATAAACGAAAAAAACAGCATTTACACATGATTGAACGAACGAACTACTATGCAGATCGCTTACAAAGGTTTTCAACAATATAATACCGATGCATTATGTTCGACGTTGAAGTATACGCTGTAAATGAAACTCTCAGTAAAAGTTGTGATATCAATGAAAACCTGGTCAAGTTGATCCCACGGCGGACTGTACACTCAATTTTTTGAGTGTACAGCTAACGATCGTTTCTTAATTTCACCTCAGAACAGAATAGAAGCCTTGCCCGGTATTGCCGAGAGGCAGTATTTCATCTTGGACTGCCACCGAGCGATAAATGCTCCTAAACCTGAAAACATAAGAAAGCGGCCTAGCAAGACTATATTGTCGGTTTAGCATCAGGTAATTGATTGATGTGTGAAGGGGAGTCCTTTCCATTCTCCCACCTACAGTATTTCTCTATCCCCTTCCTTATAAAATATCAAACCTCATACATGTAACTATTTAAATTTCAAGCTATGTGAATTAAACACCCAATCGTCGGCCCTAAATAGGCTATAAGGTGCTTTTGAGGCAACCTAATCTTCATGTATTAACCTTTTGCTTATAATTAAATGAAAAAGAACGAGTCCGTAGAAACCCATGCATGAACCCAGTATGAATAAAATAAAAGATGTCTTTACCTCCATGGTACGAATTTACAAGAAACGATAATACCTTTAGGAATGTTAACATCAATATGACACATTGTGTTCGATGCTGATTATTTTGATTGTAATAAATTTCATTATTCAGACATGGGTGGGAGACTGAACAAAAACTACACCCCTACTCTAACATATTTATAAGTTAGTAGTCGATGCGTAAACTTGATGTATATATATGTCATACAAATTGAAGCTCAACATGACGCAAATTCTAATACAGTTGCATGACCTAGAATATTGATTTTTCAAAGTATTACATCACGTTAATACAAGGGTGTGATTATTCTTTGTGTATTGATTTTGAACCTCTAGGAATTATTGAGTGGAAGTGAATATATCTTAATGAAGGTTTCTGTATACATTATCACTCACATGGTTTTGGTATATATCCACTTCCATTGTCTTTTCCAGTACGATATCATCTCTACCTCTCCTGTGTCTTTTCCCCTGCAGTGATAATGCTATTGTTGTGTCCTCTCGCCCTGCAGGGTCAATGTTATTAGACAAACCTTTTCCCATTATTAGAATCCGTACTAATGTTCTTTGATGTCAACATATTTGCCTGCGCCTGCCCTTCATTTATCTCAATCCTGATTATTATATGTGTTTCCTTAAAGTTAATATTAACTTACTAATTTCATGCAACACATTGGAAGATTGTTTCCCTTACCACGGGCTACATGTTGCATAATATGCAAAGCTTTGCGGCAATATAACAATATTAGAAAAAACTATCTTCGGACAAAAAAGTATGATATATCAAGATTTTCCTCCCAGCTGGTATTCTCATAAGTTCTTTATCATATATTCATTTCGTTCGCAGAACTAAACACTACATAAATAGTGTTCAATCTGGAATGATGACTTCTCCCAACTAATTTTTTTTTCGAAATAATCCTCTGACTACAATGTCAGGAGATGCATATTGTTTCTTTCCTTGTTTTCTTGAGGGTCTGACAAATAAATCTTCATTCCCTTACATCAACGGGAAATACAATTGTAAATTTAGGTTTATCGTGACACGTTGAATGTTTTTACTTACAGCTATTCAAAAAAATGTTGTAACAAGTAAATTGCGACTTCAATTCCTCAAACGTTTAGAAAATTGTATACTTTAATTTTTATATCATTTTTTTTCCTATATTTCCCCTGTTTTCCATTGCTCCTCACTCCATAAAAGAGGCTAATTACAATTATTGCACAGTGTGTCAAATATGTACTGTACTACAAAAACGCATAGTCTGAGGAAGGCTCACTTCCATCCCTGTTGCATTTGCCAATTGATGGTGTTTTGTAGTCAAACCTGTATTTTCTGATGCCTGTATTTGCTCAGCAAGGAAGGATAGTTCATATAAAGGTCAACAGTCAATACTTCAAGCAGGAATGATATTACAATTTATTTTATACAAATATGGATTATAAGATCTGAAAAATTTGATGTTGTGCTTGTGGACATCGAG
>SDVV010009592.1:0-16635 GCA_016164225.1 Gammarus roeselii | reverse complement strand
ACATGGGATATCATTTATACGACAACATAACTTTTTCACACCGCAAATTCGACGTGAGCATCTTAGCGAAACATAAGTAATGACTTCGACCTCCCTCTCTTGTGTTATCTTGATCCTTGGTAGCAGTGCCACTCTGTGGGCTCTTAATCAATGATGTATATTCACTCCTCACCTGAAGCTGTCGACTTGTCATATCGGTGTAGGATTTATCATCTATGTGTTTTTTTCTCTGAACTATTGGTGTTCTAGACTAACGCCCTTAGTACACATATTAGATAAACGGCGACCTTTGGGAGAAGTGCATTTTTACACTTGCAATCCTATCCATGAAACCAAAATTTTGCTTTTTAGTCATCAGCATGCTTTTTATGAATGCTATTTTTTTAAATACTGATATATATTTATGACATCGAATCGTTTCAGGTTTCTTCTTGATATTGCCCACGTTACCATTCATTCTATTCCCACAGATTTAGGAAATATACATAATTCTCCTAGCACTCAGACGTTTGAGACATGATTCTCTCTCCTCATGTTTCATTACCAACAATTTTGAAACAAAGTCATATATACATTTGATTTTATTATGAAATTTTACACTTCTTATACATAACACCCTTTCATTACCACATTCGATAATTCTGTTTCCTTCAACGTTAGTTGTTTTTTCTTCACATGACATATCCTCGATATCACCATCACACATTTCAATATAACTGTCTCGAAGTATCCCACGTTTTCCCCTTATTTTCATTATTTTCAATTTCGGCTAAGGTTTGGGTATTCTCCCCCCATTTCACCCAATCTTCATGCTTTCCACGTTTGGTTGATACCGGCATCGCACTTTCTTTACTGCCCGCACCCTGTTGAGCGTCGTCTATATAATTATTTTTGATACCCAAGTCTGAATTATTATGTTCTATCAACACACCCGTAGCATCCTTAGAGCTTATATTTTTTCGCCCATTTTTAGGAGCATCACATTCAAGCTAATGCTGTCCTTTCAGATGTTGCCAAAACCCGAACTTGGAGCTTGATTTGCTTAATTTTATTGCTTAATTTTATCTTCTATATCAAACTGATCGACATCCTTCTTCCCCGAAAGCGGACCTCTTTGTAAATGAGTACAGATATGAGTCCAATTTTATACATACAGGATCGTTAGCGTCACTGCGTTGTCTCATGTATGGGGCACCATGTAGGCATTTACACACATTTTGCGCTAAAATGGGTTACCATTCACTACCAGGTGCATAATACCTAAGCAACCTAACCTTATCTAACCAACTTAACAATGAATTATGTGTCATCGCTCGAGATTTTTCATGCATTTTATCACGGTTTGATATCAACATATGCGGGAATATGCAGACATATGCCGGCATATGCTGGGATAATGTAGCTGTATTCATGGTTTGATCCCGCCATATGCCGGCATATGCTGGTATAATGTAGGCGCCCTCACGGTCGATGTCGGTATAATGTTTACTTTATACTGCCAGATGCATTAATACATGCGCAACCTAACCTAACCCACAGAACAACATCCCTCGCTTTTGTTACAGGATATTTAATGTGTATCAGCTTCATGGTATGCTATGTTAGAAGAAATAATCATCATATCCTAACCTAACTTATGTACGGTATTCAGTCATTGATATATACAATGCATAACAAATATCTCCACCTCTCTCTACATTTTGATCTTTCCTTTGCAGTTTTGATACGCACTTCAAATTTTGATCCAGCTTATTCCACCTGTTTTCATGTATAATTTCATAATAGTTTGAATGTTATTGTTTTTTTTTTCATTTGATTCTTGATTTTTGATTTGACACAATTCTAAATCACTTACACATGATATTCATCCTCATCAAAAACCTAACCTAACCTAACTTATATACGGTTTTCAGTCATTGTTATATGCATATGAACCCCCTCCACACGATTCTTTATAAAGTTTGCACCCAATTATTCCTACTTCACGGTCAATCTAGATTCATATATGTTTCCTGAGAGGTCAGATTTTCAATCTTAGATGGATTGAATGTTACAAGTAACTCATATTTGTTTCCATCATCATACAAACGGGCACTTCATATCATACTAGGTCTACCACATTTTTCTTCAATATCTCCTGATACTTCATCCCTTGACGACTTGCACACTTGATCTGCCTTTTTCTTTCCGATAATTTTTTCAAACTCTTAACGATGACTGCGTTTCAAATGTCTTCACACGTTATTTCTTTCTGACAAAGTTTACAGACCCCCATCACCCCATTACTTTCGCACAATCGAGGACTCAAGCTATAACCCATCCTTCCACAACAAAATCCCAATATTGACAAAGTTTATTCTCATCGGACTCTGATTTATATCTCACCATTCTGTCACACATATACAGCATTTACCCCGAGATAGGTTTATGGGTAGCGTTGCACCCCTTGAAATATATTCTCCTACCGACTTCAACAATTTCGATGTTACCTCCGTAATTTCAGCGCTTAATCTTTGAGTTGTAGGATATTATAAACAATTGATTTAGGAATTACATACTTTTATTAGTATTAATTACAGATCTTGCTGACATCATCAATGACATCTAACTCGTTTTTCGATTACAACATGGCTCGTACAGCCACCCATACCCAGCATCACGATGTTTAAGTTTCATTTCAATATCTATCATATAATCCACCATATCTTTGTTGCGAATAGCGAAGGCTGTTCCGTGCCCTTGAGTCCACAAATGTAATTCTTCTCCTTCTTCTTGAGCTCTGATTATTCGAAGCTTCTCAAATTCAATGTCATTATGTTTTTCATTAATGAGAAATTCTTTCATACGTTCTAGGTTTTCTTTTGTTTCTTAAGAAAAAACCGTTGCCCAACACCTCAGCTTTATTACAATCACGATGATTTTCTACTCGGATCATATCAATTTCGAGAGTTGCTTTCTTATTTCCCTTGAACTTTGTTACATACGACTGAAACCCGTCGATGTCAGTTACCCAGAGCCATATATCATCTTCGGAGATTTCTTCTACCAAAACACGTAAACTAATTTTTGCCACTTGAACATTTATTGTTATCTATTTGAGGATGATCCGTCCGTCTCCGCTTGTCCTCCACGTAACACCGACTCCAATCACGTCATACAGCTTGCTATTATAATGCGATTGCAGACTTTTTGCAAATCTTTAAGCCTAACATCACTCGCTTCGGCGATCAATTACGTATGTGTGTACGTATGTACCTATATAGACCTGTATACGTACGTGCATGTGTATATTCGATCGTATGTAACTGCTACCAAGGATCAAGATAACACAAGAGAGGGAGGTCGAAGTCATTACTTATGTTTCGTCAAGATGCTCACGTTGAATTATCGGTGTGAAAAAGTTATGTTTTTCGTATAAATGATATCCCATGTATAAATTATATCCCATAAAATGTGTACTAAGGGTGTTAGTCTAGAACACCAAAAGATCAGAAAAAAACACATCCAGATGATAAATCCTTCACCGATATGACGAGTCGACAGCTTTAGGCGAGGAGTAAATATACATCATTGATAAAGAACCCACAGAGTGGCACTGCTACCAAGGATCAAGATAACACAAGAGAGGGAGGTCGATGTCATTACTTATGTTTGGCCAAGATGCTCACGTTGAATTTTCGGTGTGAAAATGTTATGTTATCTTACAAATTATATCCCATGTATACATATATATAAATGTGTCAAAATCTATTTTCAATATAATAATATACCTAATAAATCTTTGTTTGCAATATCCCAAATTTAAGTCGAATGATTAGCGTTAAAAATGCACTAAAAACGCCTCTTGCCATACGTTGAAAATATGATAGATATTAAGCTAATTGAAGTTGTACACAGCTACCTAAGCTATCGTAGATATATCAGGTCCAAACAGAAGCTAGAAGTATTAAAACACTCACCCATTTATTATACAGATTTCTCCATGTCTGATAACAAAGAAAATGATAGAAGTAGTTACTGCTGGAGTAAGTACAACTGAGCGCCAAGGGTTAAAGTAACCTTGGCTTAATCGTAACAGAATGTCATATATACAAATAAAAATACCACAATAATGCAACAACCGTCCCATTATGCCTGAAATAGAGTGGAAAATGCGAACCTAAAATATCCTAAATTTCTATAAATGTATGAGATAACTATTTAGAAATTTCGAAAATAATACAAATTCAACATAAATCAAGCGATCAATAGTAAGTAAACATAACACAATTTAACAACTTACAGTAAATCCATATCGAACAGGTATTCCTGCTATTATAAAACCGCGTCAATGGAATTCCGTTATATCTGGTTAAAAAACTGTATAATGAGGCCGGTATAGATGCGATCTCGATTTAGGCGACTCGCTAAATGACACTGACGTATATAGATCGAGCTAATGCGGTCCCAAGGGTACAGTATTCGAAAAATAAGTAGTGCTTGAGGCAGAAATACTACGAGTACACTTCCGCATGAAATGATGAAAACAGATCCATTTCAACAGGTTTCATCCTGTAAATGTTCATAAATTTTAAAAATCCTCATAAGCTCTGATCTAATTAAATATACATAAATTATAATAATAAACTTGTCTCATTGTCCACCTAAAAAGGCATTGAAAATGTGCATTGGAAAGAACTGTAATGAAACCCATAAAAACGGTGTAAATATTTCTATGTAATCAAATAAATATATATAATTGACCATGATTGATTGTCCACCTGTAATATGTTTTCGAACATGCGTGAATGCTGTGCCAAAAACCCTAAAATTGTTCACCTAAATGTGTATTTTAATCCATCAATATATATGTATAAATAAATCTTGTTTCATTGTCTACAGAAAAATTCATCTGAAAAGAAATATGTGAACGTATCTGCAATCGACCTTAAAATTGTTCATCTAAATATGTATCTGATTCCATTAATATATATGTATAAATAAATCTTGTTTCATTGTCTACAGAAAAAAAAATTATCTGAAAAAATACGTGAGCGTATCTGCATCTATTTGTTCTTAACATTGGATCCTGATGAAACTTTGAAAATATATCATTCAAAGGTAAAAAGAGAGTAAATTTTATCAAATAATATCAATCGTGCAGCTCTCCTTATATATAGCCTCATTTCTTGCATAACTACATCGAATATCTAAAAAAAAAATAAGGTTTGAGCAGTAAAAAGTTTATATTCAAATGAGTCATTCAGTAACAAATTTGTGCGAACAATATAAAAACCATTGAAATAACAGGAGGACCTGTGAAACTATATAATACGATATAAAAAGTACCCTATTAAATTGTATCCTATACTATCACCCCGTCCTAATATATATTGGCACATCCAGAGATAAAATCGCTAATTGTCCTAACTAAAAAGCAACCGTTCACTGCACAACATGGCATAATGCAACTAGTCGCTTTAAGAGTTTGAATCGCACATCTATGACGGAACACCGAATGGCCGTTTTGGCACCAGTGACAAAAAACAAGCGATCGAGCGAAGGCTGCCATAGGTAAAAATCGTTGTAATAAAATAATATCATTATTAGCAGCAGGTGATAATTTATCCGTTTACCTTGTAGTGTTAGTGTACCCTGGGCTAAGGTTCAATACGTGCGTGAGTGCATAGGGGGAGTGCGATCGACTCATGCCTTGTCGTCGGCCAACCTTTCTGGGGGGATCGGTCCATCGTATGTATCTGTATGTGTATCTGTATCTATATCCGTAATAGTCTTTACCAGCATTTCGTTGGTATTAAATCAAGAGTGGATTAGGTACAAATTAATGCGAGTGCATCGGACGGTATTGACCAGCTCAATAAATATAATTGACTCGGCGACGACAATTTTTTTTCACCATCGCTTCATAATGCTACGTTAAAGGGACTACGTGAAAGTCATTGCGTAGTACTGGATTACATTTTAACAATCCAATGTTACTTTAGAGTTCACGATGCCTTTTGAAATCATTTTTTCCTGGTGAAGATGCATGAACAAGGCTATTGGACTCAGCGATCCCTGATTTGTCTGGTGCTGTACCCAGTTGCCAGATGCGCGTTGGATAGTTTTCTTCTGAAAGTTTTCATCGTTTAGAAACCTACCCAATTGACCTTTCTTCAAGTTATCGTCTCTTTTTTTTTGGTGCCGATCTGGTCACGCTTAAAATGAACACAACTTATTTTTTTAATCAAGCTAATTGCCTGAACACAGCTCGTAAAATATATCACCCACCTCTTTACTGAAGATGTAATTTGAGTGGAATGGAGGCTTGATGAACAAAAGTGTAGCAACTTCTCGATGATATCATCCCTATATCATCCCTGTTGGTGATCGCGTCAACACTCCTTGGACCTCAGTCTCAATGTGGCTGAAAGTTATTACTGTTGTACGAGAATGCAATATACGACATCCACTATACTACAGGGAGAAGACCGCTGCGTTTTCTGTTCTGCATTTATTTTTATTTCAAGGTAATGTAGTAATTCCCCCTCTGACCACAAGATGGCAGTAATGCCGGTCAAGCTGTTGGGCGTCATGAATTGGCTCTCGTTGATGCCCTATAACGAATTTTGTCATCCTTGCGATTAAACGAGTCTCAATATCCTTGCCGTATGGTTTTTATATTATTTTCCATGTATGATTTTAGTGTAAAATTAAAATTTTAGTAAATAAACTTTTGCTGCTTGTTTGACTTTCAAATTCCTTATGAAGGGGTAAAGTTATCGGAGGTCATGTGATTTAGCCACGAATTCATAAGGGATTGTTGAGCTCTAAATTCACTATAACATTGACCGATCTGACGATCAGCAAGGAGGAATTTATACCCTGAGGTAGGATGCTGGAGGGATTATCAAGAAAATTTGAGTTAATTTCCCAATTCTGCTTTATTAGACCCAAAAATGCAGGACAGGTCAATCCAGTATGGATTGACCGCCATGCCCCTGTTGCCACCAGGTGACAATCAACGTGAAACATTTACTGATGGACTGTATTGCCCTCGCAACAGCCCGACGAGCCTTTTTAAATCCCCCGTGCAACCTACAAAGCTTACTCACTGACCTAACCTAGCTACTGGGAAAAGCTAATCGCGTCCGTAAATCATACAGAACTGTACGACACAATCTAAACCAAATATCTGTGCAAGCGAAGTGGTTTCTCCACCCCGCAATGCTCAGAAACAATGATACGTGCATGTAGTTACTTTTTACCACTTTCCGTTCCTGTGCGCACCAGCATGCGTACATACCACAATCAAAACATTTACTTAATTTAACCCTGATAAAGTCAATGTTTCTGCACACGATGGTGTGCGAACCTACCAGAATCAATGATGTTCGTGCCCTCTGGAGGATCCTGCGATGACCCGCTGCCCTACGGGAGAGCCTGGCTGGCACTTGTTAGAGAGGTCTTAGTAGGACTATTTTCACCCCCTTTCCGTTGGAGGACAGGGATAAGCTATAAAGGTGAACTAGTCGGAGCACCAGAGAATGTATGACATACTAAGCTGAGAAAATCTGAGAAAGATATTCGTCCAAATAGAGTCCAATGTTTGCAATTATTAGAATTGCAAAACTTGTTTACACTAATTTTGGTGTCAGATGCGAACTTCTTGCTGCAAGCCTGCCAGTGGACATTTTAACAGGTCTTGATTTCCTTGCAACTATGCAAGCGTTGCAACCAGATTTGTCAGAATTGTAACAAGACTTTGAACACGAGAGGTTTACACTTGATAATGTTGTGGCGTACTATACAATTTGTTAACACTGGGCAGCCACTGACATTGCTCTATCATCATACAACTCATACAAAGACAGTCATGGTACACTTCCATTCCTTGTGCCTCTCCACATTTAGGTGAATCCATTTATAATTTTCATTCATACAATTGGCTACTTCCAGTGGTCTATCAGTGCCCAATTCTGGTTTGCAATCTGGTCAAGGTCTGTTGATGTGAACCTAATCATTTGCTCTATAAGCTATTTGGCAGAATGTACAATAGCAGCATGTTCTTTAGTACTAAAGTTAGAGTTATTCATCTACTGAGCAGGCTTACAGCTATTGACAAGGCTCAACGGACAACGCTACTGCGATCTGAGAATTGTAGGGTCAATAGCGGAACGACTGGTCGCTACAATTTTATGGCAATGGATTAATTACCCCGTGGTCCATAGGATAGCAGTTATGCATTTGCTTTCACTGAGGCCCTAGATGAGTTTTAACATCCTTGATATCAAACGAATCGAAACATCCTTGCCCACAGACGAGTCATAACTTGTCGTTCGGTAGATGTCCTGGATATGCAATTGTTGCGCTACGGCTATTACTAATGATTTAGAAAATTCATTGATTGACAATATGTTAACTCTCACGCCCGCCATCAAGGCTTTTTTCACGGCGGTGCCAGAACTATCTTGATGATGAGGTCTCAGCAATTGCAATCTAAATCATAATTCGCCTTCTTTTTCAGACTGCTCTCCCAAATTGGATAAAGAAGATAAACATAAATAAGTATTGGTCTTCAGAATTTGCATTGGAGTTATCAGAAACTGTTCGCAGTGATTGAATGTGGATACATCCTATTTGAGAGGTGTTGGTTGTATTTGTATGTATCTACACAGAAATGGACATCCTCATGGGACCCTTGGGGCGTGGTCTATAATGTTTACAGGTTCTGACATGTGATCTCCTCATTTCAATTGAATCCTAATAAGATTACATGTGAGTAAAGGATATTCATCTGAAATATTGAAATCAAACTTTATGTGATATATTCTGTATTAGTTTGTTGAATTTTTAATAAATATGTATACTATCACCGACAAGTTTCCCGTCGTTCTTCTGTTATGTAAAATTGACACAACGATCCAGTCATTCATAAAAAAATCGTTTTCTTTCACACATACCTGTTTTCTATGACAACAGTGGATATGGTACTATTCCAAACACGCTAATCGAAAAAGTCTGTTTGATTAATCTGCTCAACCTCGGTACAGACTATAGAGCCCTTATTCCTGACCTGCAAAAAAATCATATTCTAAAGTGGTATCTAGAGGCCAATCGGGTTTTGAATAAAGTATTACCATGTATCCTCAAATTGCATGACTGATAATCCCAATGTTTGACCACAAATCATGTAAACAAATATCCAATTGCTTGTCTCTTTTATCTCAAACTTTGGGGACCATTTTGGGAAAAGTTGGGATGTCACTTGTTATTTAGAGAGCATTCTTGCGGCCCTAGGGCGATACTCTTAGGGCATGGCATAGATGCTCGTTGCAGAGGAGGGCATGATCAGTCGTTCTCTGTCCTTTCTCTCTGTTGAGGCAAATCTCTGTTTATGACCAAATTGATAGGCGAGTGGAAAATTTGATTTTGTACTGTATCAAATCAAAATAAGGTCAAACAATCACGTGAAAAGGTAGATCGAATTGTATGAACATTTCGTATATATTTTTTTCTGCAGCGTAATATAATAAATAACATTTAAATATTTAAAAGGTAATTCATTTTGAAAACTAATATTTACCCAATATTATAACACTTCGGATGATTGAACAACTTGCATAAATGAAATTAGCAGCCTTTAGAACATCGCTAGGCACTGACAACACGGATCATTTTCTGAAACAAATATTTATTTAATAATCTTATGCACCTAACAAAGATCTTGAATGATACAAGCTGTTTAATCAAGAAACATTCATAGTGGTTAAATGATTGTTTGATTATTTCTGCAACGTGTGTAATTTGGTGTTGAGATGGATATCAAATTTTTCAAATCCGCAGATACGGATGCCATTGCGGATGTGGAATTTTACACATCCACGGATGCGGATGTCATTGCGGGTATCAAATTTTACACATTCGCGGAAGTGGATTTCATTGTGGATGTCATACCTTCAACATCTGCGGATGCGGATGTCTTAGATTTATCAAAATATACATTTATTAATAATGAAGTGTGCTCACCAGTAGTTGCCAACTTAGATATCTTCAATTATTTTAGCCACCATGTTAAGCGTTACCAGGTTACGGGACGAAGACCCACTCGTCATGCAACCCACCAGTCCATTTTCCCCATCCTCCACCCATTGGAAAGTTTTCGAGCTATTTATTATAGCGAGTAATTGAACTGAATCAAAGGGAGATTAGACTTCAGGAACATCAGCTTTCGGCGTTCTGTCCAGCAACCGGTGGCGCTTTTCATCATAGATGATGGCCGGCTTAACTGAAAAGCTGCTTGCATGCAACGCTCCTGAAGGGACAAGCCAGACACTTTCTTGCGACCTTGCTAAGTACTGAGTGGTTTTCTTGATTTGACTTCCACCACTGAAGCGGGTCGTCATTAATTGTTAACCCTTCCTGATCCATACTTTTCTACAAGATTTAAGGCTATTCGAGGTATTGCTGGCTTAGTTTCGTCTTCACTGCTTGACTCCATTAGAGCATTAAGTTATGAAACCAAAGTTTTTTTCTCCTGTTATTCTACGTTAGCATCAGGCTTACGCTTTTCAGCATAGTCAACTTCATTTTGTTCCTCAGACCGAAATTTATCGTCCACAGAATCGGCGCAACGAGCCAGCACTATTTTCACGTTAGCAACGACATGTGATACTATTTTTTTTTGTAGCGTGGGTCGAGGTACGTAGCTCGAGCATACAGTTCGTTGTTTTCAAGATCCGGGCAAATCATCTATAACGAGCATTTCTGAAACTTTTCTACCTAAACATTTTGATTTATAATTAGATGCGTCCCAAATTTTAACACCGAAGCAGACGTCAATTGTTGTTGTTGCGTAGCCAGTTTCATTTTCTTCATTAGAGTTTCGTCAGTTTTCGACCGATCTTCTTTCATGGATTCTTCACTTATCATCTTCTGATATCCTTCATTATGTGTCGATCTCAAATGATTCTTAAGTGAAGTAGTTGATCGTCCTTTTCTTGAGTATAATTGTTTTACAAAGCAAACACTTCGCTTGGTCATCAGATTCACCACAAAAAGATTCCAAATAATACTGAGTGCCCCATCGCTCCCATTAGCTGACTCAGCCATTATCACGTAATCTTAGACAATACAGTACCGTTGGTTACTGAAGGGGTGCGATTCACTCATGTTTTGAATTCTGAGCAATTTATTGACAACGTTTATTTCGCTTGATAAAGCGGCTGGTATAACGTGCCATCTCCAACTGATATGCAATTAAGCAGCCACCAATTTGAATGCGTGAAGCAACACACACGATAATACAGGTACAAAATTCTTGTGAACTGAATCGCAATTTGTAACGTTGATGTCTTAGTGGCAGGAATGCTCTCTACACAACCACTCACCATGATAGTTGTCACGAAACTGATGCGTAGTGACTGTTGACAGCTGAGCGCTCCAGCCACTGCTGCTGCTTCCTCTTCGTCAATATGATTTGTACATGTTTTTTCCTTTGCATTGTTGTTCAATTCTAAGCTTTCTATTGCATCATGGATATCAGAAAAGTAATGAATGCAATATTTTGTATACATGACGTAACTCTGATTCTGTTTTGAAACTGATTCTGTAGCTTGAGAGTGCACTATTAACTAACTCGGGTTCCAACACGTTATGTCTAGTACAATGTAATGCATGTCAATGTGTGACACGTGCATGAGGAGTGGCAGTCATGCCCCGCAGGACATACATGGTACGTTTCTACTCAGTACGTACGTCATACATGCATACATTATGTTACATACATGCGAACTAAACAGGATCCTCCTACGCCATCAGATGTGCGCGTCACTTGTTTATACGTTTCACATCTCTATATACAATTGCACTGCGCATCCGCGTCATGCTCCGTGCGGATGCGGATGCGGATGCGGATGCTGTAAGATGCCAAGCTGTGGATGCGGATGTGGATGTCGAAGCAAGGTGCCGATGTCCACGGATGTGGATGCGGATGCGAAAACGTGTCCTGTCAACTGTGGGTATAGTATTTTGAGTTTTAAATACAAATTCATATTAGATATATATAACTTCAATTTGTTGAAGTCGAAACATTATCTAGCCACTTGACACGCTTCTACATGTATTTAGGTTGCATATGACACGGACCCTTTGACGAACACAAATAGTTTTGCGGAAAGGTTCATGCACTTAATATGATGTCACCTGGGCTATATTCCTATATTTTTCAAAGCCACAGAAGAATCCAGACAGACATCAATGAGATATTGTATAACAGAGGTTAGTCGAATATTATATTTTGAATACATATGTTGATTCTCTGAGTGATCTCGGTCATCGCTGCAAAGTTTCTGCCTCCACCATTTTGAATACAATTTATTTCGCAGATTATGAATATCATCTGCTTCAGAGGCGGATTTTTCCTTGTTTTGAATAACTGTCATGTTAGTTCGTAGCATAAGTTTGCCCTTGTTGCTTTTCGATGTAGAAGTTGAATGTTTCCGGATCGCATTTCTCCCTCCAACACTGCAACACTTCCGCCAACACTGCAACACTATTGCCAAAACTGCAACACTTCAGCCAGCACTGCAACACTATCGCCAATACTTCAGCCAACACTGCAACACTATCGCCAACACTGCTACACTTCCGCCAACACTGCAACACTATCGCCAATACTGCAACACTTCAGCCAAAACTGCAACACTTCAGCCAACACTGCAACACTATCGCCAACACTGCAACAATTCAGCCAACACTGCAACACTATCGTCAACACTGCAACACTTCAGCCAACACTGCAACACTATCGCCAACACTGTAACACTATCGCCAACACTGCAACACTTCAGCCAACACTGCAACACTTCAGCCAACACTGCAACACTATCACCGACACTGCAACACTTCAGTCAACACTGCAACACTATCGAAACACTGCAACACTATCGCTAACACTGCAACCCTTCAGCCAACACTGCAACACTATCGCCAACACTGCAATTATATCGCCCACACTGCAACACTATCGCCAACACTGCAACACTTCAGCCAACAATGCAACATTATCGCCAACACTGCAAAACTTCAGTCAACACTGCAACACTATCGCCATCACTGCAACACTTCCGCCAACATTGCAACACTATCGAAAACACTGCAACACTATTGCCAACACTGCAACCCTATCGCCAAAACGGCAACACTATCGCCAACACTGCAACACTTCCGTCAACACTGCAACACTATCACCAACACTGCAACACTATCGTCAACACTGCAATACTATCGCTAACACTGCAACACTATCGCCAACACTGCAACACTATCGCCAATACTGCAACACTTCAGCCAACACTGCAACACTTCAGCCAACACTGCAACACTATCGCCAACACTGCAACACTTCAGCTAACACTGCAACACTTTAGCCAACACTGCAACACTTCAGCCAACACTGCAACACTATCGTCAACACTGCAACACTATCGCCAACACTGCAACACTTCAGCCAACACTGCAACACTTCAGCCAACACTGCAACACCATCGCCAACACTGCAAAACTTCAGTCAACACAGCAACACTATCGCCAACACTGCAACACTATCGCTAACACTGCAACCTTTCAGTCAACACTGCAACACTATCGCCATCACTGCAACACTTCAGCCAACACTGAAACACTTCAGCCAACACTGCAACACGATCGCCATCACTGCAACACTTCCGCCAACACTGCAACACTATCGACAACACTGCAACACCATTGCCAACACTGCAACCCTATCGCCAACACTGCAACACTTTCACCAACACTGCAACACTATCGCCAACACTGCAACACTATCGCTAACACTGCAACACTATCGCCAATACTGCAACACTTTAGCCAACACTGCAACACTTCAGCCAACACTGCAACACTTTCGCCAACACCGCAACACTATCGCCAATACTGCAATTTTTCAGCCAATACTGCAACACTTCAGCCAGCACTGCAACACTATCGCCAACACTGCAACACTTCAGCTAACACTGCAACACTTCCGCCACCACTGCAACACTTCAGCCAACACAGCAACACTATCGTCAACACTGCAACACTATCGCCAACACTGCAACACTTCGGCCAACACTGCAACACTTCAGCCAACACTGCAACACTATCGCCAACACTGCAACACTTCAGTCAACACTGCAACACTCTCGCCAACACTGCAACATTATCGCTAACACTGCAACACTATTGCCAACACTGCAACCCCATCGCCAACACTGCAACAAATCCGCCAACACTGCAACACTTCCGCCAACACTGCAACACTATCGCCAACACTGCAACACTATCGCCAACACTGCAACACTATCGCCAACACTGCAACACTATCGCCAACACTGCAACACTATCACCAACATTGCAACACTATCGCTAACACTGCAACACTATCGCCAACACTGCAACACTATCGCTAACATTGCAACCTTTCAGTCAACACTGCAACACTATCGCCAACACTAAAACACTATCGCCAACACTGCAACACTATCGTCAACACTGCAACACTTCAGCCATCACTGCAACATTATCGCCAACACTGCAACACTTCAGCCAACACTGCAACACTATCGTCATCAATGCAACACTTCCGCCAATACTGCAACACTATCGACAACACTGCAACCCTATTGCCAACACTGCAACACTACCGCCAACACTGCAACACTATCGCCAACACTGCAACACTATCGCCAACCCTGCAACACTAGTGCCAACACTGCAACACTATCGCCAACACTGCAACACTATCGCCAAAACTGCAACACTTCAGCCAACACTGCAACACTTCAGTCAACACTGCAACTTTATCGCCAACACTGCAACCCTTCAGTCAACACTGCAACACTATCGCCAACACTGCAATACCATCGCCAACACTGCAAGACTATCGCCAACACTGCAATACTTCAGCCACCACTGCAACATTATCGCCAACACTGCAACACTTCAGCCAATACTGCAACACTATCGCTATCACTGCAACACTTCCGCCAACACTGCAACACTATCGACAACACTGCATTACTATTGCCAACACTGCAACCCTATCGCCAAAACTGCAACACTTCCGCCAACACTGCAACACTTCCACCAACACTATCACCAACACTGCAACACTATCGCCAACACTGCAACACCCTTCGCCATCAGTGCAACACTATCGTCAACACTGCAACACTATCGCCAACACAGCAACACTATCGCCAACATTGCAACACTTCAGCTAACACTGAAACACTATCGCCAACACTGCAACACTTCCGCCAACACTGCAACACTATCGCCAACACTGCAACACTATCGACAACATTGCAACACCATCGCCAACACTGCATAACTATCGCCAACACTGCAACACTATCGCCAACACTGCAACACTTCAGCCAACACTGCAACACTCTCGCCAACACTGCAACACTTTCGCCAACACTGCAACACTATCGCCAACACTGCATTCGCTGTGACCGGGAATCGTTTTCCAAGCCTCGAGGCACTCGCTTCTTCTTTCCTTGAACGTCTCATTCCATTTCATGATTTCCTCCCCACTGTTTTTCGTCATTATTCCTACAAGGCTCGATAGTTTTGTTTTCTCGTATTTGCTTGCTTAGCTTATTTGTATTTCCCTTATTTTATAATACAGCACGTACGTATAAAATATATGTTTCATGCGACATCAGTCCACAGCCTTTTTCTCCATGCAAGGAAGAGCGTAGCTCCAGAAACCAAGTTGATTTTGAAAAATCCTTGAGAGGCCACATCGAAAATACTCGAGAACATTCCTTCAGTCGAGGGTTGTCCCCGATAGATTAAATTAAATTAAGTGGTCCAACTCTACCGAAACTCCCTGGTAGTTTACTTAAAGTTCCTGGGTAGGAATAACACATAACATCGCAGTGAACATATTGCAGGTGATGTTTGGACTGATGAAACAGCATGGTGGAGAAGATCTAAATTATTCCGACAAAGTCACGAACAACGTGCCTTGTATGATAATGACCTTAAATCGATCGTGTTATCTCAAAAATCATAATATTTAATTCCGTTTGCAAGTTTGGAATCATTTTCTGTTGCCTAATTATCGTTTGTTTACCCAGTAAGGGCACGCACGCAAGCCCCGTTGCTGAACGTCTTGGGACACACAACCCTTATGCCAGTGATGCGCAGGACTCATACAGTGATGCCGGGTCTGACCGCTCACCATTGCTGACAGCGGTGAAGATTGCACTATTACTGTAACATCTTCCCGGCACGGACCAAGCGGCTACAAACTACGACACGAATACTAATAGCTAATAAACACTGCTACACGGAGCGATGATTCATTCAGGTCTCATACTGTCATGGCAGCTCATCATTCCCAATGTTTTTATAATTAATTAGGTACTTTCTGTAACAGTCTTGCGACAAGTGACGTCTTTCTCAGTGTGTCATTTGATATTTTGGAAGGAGCGTTGCACACAGGACCCAAATCAAGGATGACGTGAGAGAATTCGGTGCCTATTTCTTTGGTTGAACATTTGGGAACGTGCTTAGTTCCGTCGGTATTGTTGAATGTTTCTCAACGGTGGTCGAGCAATTATTACATATATGTGTATA
>SDVV010009591.1:0-16636 GCA_016164225.1 Gammarus roeselii | reverse complement strand
TTGAGGCCACCGTGGCCGAGTGGTTAGCGTGTCCAACTGCATTGTCAGCCTGTGGCGAATTCGAGCCTCGGCATGGACACAGCGGTCTTGTGGCGGGGAGATTTGGCGCCTCCTTACTCTGTGTCAGCCTAACTTAGCCACCCTCCTAACTAGAGGAAACGACTGTATGTCTATACATATATATATATATATGAATTCATAATTTAGATGTCAGTTCTGTCTATAAAAACCTCGCCCAAAAACATTTGATGAATGAAGTACATGCTAGGGGTTAAGCTCAATGTATGCGACATTGCTGGAATCCCTCTCAGCCAACTGCACGGATTTTGGTGGGCCCTAATCGGTCCAGGCTGCGTTACAGTTAACAAAGCCTCGTCACAAATCAAGTACTAGACAATCTGTCAGAGATAATTTGTTGATCAAGAATGATAAGCGATACCGATAACTATGTTATATACCCTTAGTCGTCGTTGATGTCAATTCAAAACTATAATGACGATGCTTGAATCTATATGTAACGTCTACACAATAACACATCGCCTGCGATGGTGTCTTCATCATAATGAAATATATAACTTCACACCGCTTAGTGGCCAAGATCTGGTATGTGTGTTGAAGTATAGGAATGAGCGTAAGGATTACCTTGCCCTCTTCGGGTACCCTCCGCCTGTGTGCTTGTAGATGACCTCCTCGGGTACACTGCGCCTGTGTACCAGTAGATGCTATAAAGGGAAATGATAATGATAGATGGCCTTTTTTGTTTCACTGTGAACCCGCTGTCTGTCACCATTAAAATTGTATTGGAAATGATCGTGAAAGTGACGTTCATGATCTCGCCTTTTCCATCGGTACTGATATGACCTCACTGTAAGCATAGAGATCTTAGCTTAAATTTAATTATTATAAAATTTGGGTTATTCCCATGAAATTTCCTTTTTGAAAATAATAATAAGGGAAATTATTCTTTATGATAATAAATAATTTGAGTAAATGTGTCATACTTCACGTTAAAGGAATTCGACTTTGAAAACTCTTGTTTAACACGTTAGAGTAATCTCCGCACCTATGCGGAGGCGGAGACTACGCATCCGCATGGATGGGGAGAGAACATTTTCTATAATTTATGTTAACATTCCATGGGAGATTCGTTGAATTTTATTGGTCCGATTATTTGTATGTATTTAGATCCGAAATCTGTAAATTGATAGTTCATGAGGGAATATTTTTTGTCAATAGAAGCCTGTAAAATTTTCTCTGAAAGACGGCATGACTTGCTGGGGAGGAGAGACGCTGAATGTGCGTGGTTGTAGTGCGAGTGAAGCAGCGGCGAGAGATTAAGTTGGTGCTGAGTGAGACTGTGGGTGTGAGTTTGGAGTGGTAAGCTGAAGAAAGTCAGGCGTGGATGAAGGTTAGGCAAGAGAAGGTGTGGTGCTGTATTTGAATGATCGAATAGCTAGTAGCGTTACTGAGGGGAAGGAGGTGTCCTCAAAATTGATGCGGATTAAAGTAAAGTCATGAGTTAAAAAATGGCATTTGTGAAGGCGTACGGACCTAGTAGCGAGAGGAGTGAGGGGGAGAGGGAGCAATTTTGGACTGACTTGAGCGAGTGTAATGAGAGTTTTGGAAGTCAATTCAATGTGGTTGTGCTGGGTGACCTCAATACGAGAGTTAGGGATGCAGTAGTGGATAATGTAATAGGTAGGTATGGCATTCCTTGACAGTGAAGAAAACCTTATAAGTTTGTGCATGGAGCTGTTCGTCGGAAACAGCCTGTTCAAGAAGCGAGATATCAACAAGTACACATGGGTGAGGATGGCCCATGGTGCAGTGGTGGAGAGACCGATGATGGATTTTGTGCTGCTTTCGAGGAGAGTGGTCGGGAGGCTGTTGGATGGGCTTTTACTAGCAGATGGTCAGTGTCTGACCATCTGCTAGTGGAAGGAGGATCAAGAGTCGAGCATAGGTGGAAGGGGAACAAAAGAGTAGGAGGGGGAAGAGAGGTATTATAAGTGAGTAAGTTAAATTTGAAAAGCAGAGCTGAGGATTTCCAGCGGGCGTTGAGGGAGGAATATGAAAACGTGAGAGGGCAGGACGTGCAAGATGTGGAGGAAGAATGAGAAAAGTTCAGGGATGCCTTGTTAAGATGTTCAAGAAATGTGTGTGGTGTGAGTCGTGTGAGCGGGTGCAGACGGAAGGGCTGCGAGTGGTGGAACGAAGAGGTCAAACTGGCGGTGGGGCTGAAAAGAAGAGCTTATGAGGAGTGGTTGCAAGCGAGGTCTGTGGTGGCCTATGACAACTATAAGGAAAAGAGTGAGGAGGTAAAGCGAGTGGTGAGAAGAGCCAAAAGGGACGCTGATGCCAGGCAGGTGAGGCAGACGGTTGTGCCAGAATTTTTAGATGAACAAAAAGATGTTCTGGAAAGAGGTTTAGAGGGTGAGAAAAGTAGAGACCAAAATGGAGGAGGCGGTGCAAGAAGAAAACGGACAGTTGTTGACGGAAACTGATGGTGTACGGAAAAGGTGGGCCGAGTATTTTGATGAATTGTTGAATGTCGAGGACGACAGAGAGGCTGCATTGTTGCTGTGGGTGGTGATGCGCGGAGGCCGGTTGTTTGATAGAGACTTGTTGCACTAGGGAAGAGGTGCAGGATGCGGTGGAGATGATGAAAGCAGGAAAGGCCCCTGGTTTGGATGGCTTTGCGTCCGAGTGCCTGAACAAGGGTGGTATAACGATTGTCGAAAGGTTGGTGAGGCTACTAAACATTTGCTTTTTGGCGGCGTGGTACCGATAGAGTGGCGCTGTGTCTGCATTGTCCCGATGTATAAGGGCAGAGGAGATAAAAATGAAGGCTGCAAATCAAGAGGTATCAGTTTGTCACGTGTGGTTGGTAAGTTATATGGAAGAGTACTGTTCAATAGGATTAGAAAATGTACGGATTGCACAATGGAGAAGAACAGTGTGGCTTCAGGAGTGGTAGTGGGTGTGCTGATCAGATTTTTGCAGGGAGACAGGTATGTGAGAAGTAGGTACCTTTTGCAAAGGGAAAAAATTAGTACTTGACCTTCTTAGATTTGGAACAGTCATACGACAGGATTGACAGGAAAGCGCTGAAAATGATATTGCGTTTGCAAGGAGTGTGTGGAAATCGGTTGAAAGCGGTGCCAAGCATGTGTCAGAGTGGGAAACGAGGTGAGTGATTGGTTCACAGTGGAAATGGGCCTAAGACTAGGCTGCGTGATGTCTTCCTGGCTGTTCAATCTCTACATGGATGTAGTAGTCAGGAAGGTGAACGCGAGTGTGCTGGGTCGTGACTTGGAGCTGTTGAAAGCAAATGGGAGGAGTTGGCAGTTGAGCCAATTGTTGTTTGCGAATGATACGGCACTGGTGGCGGATTCAGAGGAGAAGCTTTGTTGGCTAGTGTCTGAGTTTGGTAGTGTGTGTGAGTGGAGGAAGCTTCGAGTGAACGTGAGTATAAGTAAAGTAATGAGATGCTCGAGGACTGCTGATGCAAGCAAAATTAGTGTCACCCTAAATGAAGAGTTGATGGAAGAAGTTCAGTGTTTTAAGTATTTAGACCCCATGTGGGGAAGTTTGAACTAGTGGGAACTGAGGTGATGTCGCGTGCACAGGAGGGGTGTTTAGTGCTGGGTGCACTGAATGGTCTAATGAGCTGCAGGACGTTGGGGATGGAAGCAAAGAGGTGTTCGTTGTCCTGTGCAATACGGAGCTGAGACTTGTGGGGGGGAGGAGAAAAAGGTAGAATGGGTTCATGATAAAATGTTTGAGGAGCATAGCTAGAGTGTCGCAGAGAGACAGGACAGAGTGGATTCGCGTGTTCTGAGATGGTGAGGATGGAGGATGGGAGATTGGTAGAAAAAGGTAGGCGGAGGCAAGTGGCTGTAGGCCTAGAGGTAGACCGAAGTTCAAGTGGATGGATCGTGTGAAGCAGGCGTTAGGAAGGGGAGACTTGAATGTGGAAGTAGCGAGAGAGCGTGCAACGAATAGGCGTGAGTGGAGAATGGTTGATTTTTGTCGCTGCCCTGATGTGCTTTCCCGCCCTTGGCGTCTCGTTGAGAAACGGATGGCCGTGGGTGGGTGGGGGGGCGGTCTTCATGACGCGGCGGGAGTAAACCAGTCACGCTGTCCTGCTGCTGACACGGACCGCGGACCGCACTCGTGACCCAGAGTGTGTGTTGTGTGGTTTCCGGCCGGACCTTTAGCGCATAAGGGCTAGGTTGCGTGAGTGTGAGCGTGAGAGGCGTGATGCGCCTTGCCGTCTACCACCTCCTATCCTGGGGGATTCAGCCACGTGTCTGTATCTGTATCTATATCTGTATCTGTATCTGCTTGATCCGGGCCGGCCACCTTGTTCATAAACCATTTTCCAAATTTAGTTGTCAGTTAGAATAATATTATTTGAGTAATGAGATTTGTATTTTTAGATTTTCTATATCTAAATAATATGTGACATTTATTATTTTTCTTATTACAAGCACCTTTAGGATTAAATAATTGAATAATAAAACAATAAGTAATTGTTATCCATTTGCTGATGTAAAATTTGTTTCATTGCCTTTTATTGTTAAAAAGTGTTATATTGAAATATCGACATCCGCATACGCAGAAGAAAAAAATCTAATGTCCGCATTCTCATCCGCATCCGAAGACGTCTACCATTTGATATCCAATCCATACTAGACTGCATCATTTATAGTGCTGCACTTAAACATGATTCTTCCAGTCCAGTAACTGCGACGTATTGCCCAAACGAGGCCCAATATACGCCCTGCAACGGTCTATGAGCCATAATGTGAGACACAGGCACCCCCGCCTGGGGCCGGGATGACGGCCCAAGTGTACAGATTCATTTGAGCTGTTAATTTATTAGTTTTCCTTTATCAGGCTGTCACACGCGTTGCATACCTGACTTCTTAAGGGTAGACGATTTCCTGTGTTCAGTAATCATCTCAGACTTTCAGAGTGTTAGTTATACTGTAGATTGTTTAGGAATCTCCTGTGTTCACTATTCATCTCAGACCCTCAGAGTGTTAGTTATACTGTATATTGTTTTAGGAATTAATCTCCTGTGTTCTCCATTTATCTCAGACCCTCAGAGTGTTAGTTATACTGTAGATTGTTTAGGAATCTCCTGTGTTCACTATTCATCTCAGACCCTCAGAGTGTTAATTATACTGTAGATTGTTTAGGAATCTCCTGTGTTCACCATTCATCTCAGACCCTCAAAGTGTTAGTTATACTGTAGATTTTTTAGGAATCTCATGTGTTCAGCATTCATCTCAGACCCTAAGAGTGTTAGTAATACTGTAGATTGTTTTAGGGGGATCTCCTCTATTCAGTATTCATCTCAGACCCCCAGAGTGTTAGTTATACTGCAGATTGTTTTAGGGATCTCCTGTATTCAGCATTCATCTCAGACCCTCAGAGTGTTAGTAATACTGTAGATTGTTTTAGGGATCTCCTCTATTCAGTTTTCATCTTAGACCCCCAGAGTGTTAGTTATACTGTAGATTGTTTTAGAGATCTCCTGTGTTCAGCATTCATCTCAGACCCTCAGAGTGTTAGTAAACTGTAGATTGTTTTTGGGATCTCCTCTATTCAGTATTCATCTCAGACCCCCAGAGTGTTAGTTATACTGTAGATTGTTTTAGGGATCTCCTGTGTTCAGCATTCATCTCAGACTTTCAGGGTGTTAGTTATACTGTAGATTGTTTTAGGGATCTCCTGTGTTCAGCATTCATCTCAGACCTTCAGAGTGTTAGTTATACTGTAGATTGTTTTAGGGATCTCCTCTGTTCAGTATTCATCTCAGACCCTCAGAGTGTTAGTTATACTGTAGATTGTTTTAGGGATCTCCTGTGTTCAGCATTCATCTCAGACCCTCAGTGTCAGTTATACTATATATTGTTTTAGGGACCTGTCATCCCACTCCTCTGCTGCTCTTGCCAACTCTGATCAGAGGACAATGGAATAATGGATTGGCTTCCTGAAGCAAGGCAGAAGATTGATCGGCATCACTGGCTGGACGAGCACTTCATCCAGCAAATTTCAGTAGTTCTTAACTACCCTCTGAATTCAACTTAAACCACTTCTTACACAATATTGACAAATCGCTCTCCCAAATATTGGCATACCAATAAATTTGTACTGTTGATATTCAATTGATTTATATATAATAAAACCCGATGAGTATAGCTTATAAAATACTGTTTATCACCTTTCAAAGAGTGAACCATAAGCACCAATTAAATCCATACCAATTTACTCGTTATAGAGTTAAGTTTCATGTTTTTTTTATAGATAAAATACATTCCAAATTAAATAGTAGTTTCACCACTGTCGACACCACGGGAACACGCTTACGACAAACACCCTGACTGGAAGTGATGCATGCATTTATTATTTACGGTCTTTGGTATGCTCAGGAAATATTATCTCGGCTCTGCAGCCTAAAAAGACCCTACACGGATCTGTTTTTCACCAATTCTATACTGTTCACCTCCATTTGCAAGCAACAGAGGTGCCTCGCTCAATTATTTCATATATACGCTGGTGATGATGGATGGCATTGAACGTCACCTCATTGTCTGATATTTCATTGCGTCACTAATTGAAAAAGATATGCCAGCCGGCCCCAGGTACATCATGCAAGTCCCAAGTCTTTTCTAGGCTATTTATTCGACAGACTTTGCAAATTTAATTAAATGTTATGAATGTACTTCGTTGGATAAAAATCATTTACATTAAAATAAATAAATAACTCCATTATGGAGCAAAGTGTGGGGTTTGAAACTACCAAGTCTTCGTTGTGATGGACTTATGGTCACACCAACAGCCTGGGTTTGCTTTGATGACGCTGCCGAATTACAGGCAGCGAAGGAAGGACTCCGCTGACCAAATATATTGGCAGTTAATGCAGGATTTAATGACTCAATTATCTCTAAATTCATTCGTTCCGTTCAGTAGTTCTTTTATGCGTTGGCACGGACAGCAACCGTCGGACACTGAACGGGTTCGGTAACAAGTGCCGAGGACTACCAAGTATATCGTTTCCGGCGGCCGTGAGAGCGAGAGGGGCTGGCCCGGCGTCCACACTCTGGAACGACAGGCTTTGGGGAGTAACGACCCCTGGACAGGCAAGAGGCTGCCAACACGGTCTAGGTTCAGACCATGACCCAGCTCTTAGTGAGGCTTAGTTGAAGGTGTGGAATGGGCTGGAAAAACACACGTTGATGTAGGGATTTGGCAGAAAGGCCGAATCGCATCTTGTTGAGGAAAATGCGAACACTATCTTTTCGAATTGTCCGCATGTCAGCCACTTCTCTTACCAGCCCGCACTTTAGCAGAGAAGTGTTGCCCGTTTCAGAGTTGCAGACTGTCCGCAACTGACACACACTGGGCACTTCCTTCAAACCGAGTTGTGGCCGAACACAAGGAAGTCCTTTCACCCCAACAAGGAAGTCCTTACACCCCATACTACTCCACACGTATAATTTTTAGCCCTTAGCTCATAAGGTTTCGACAATGTGCCCGTTTGCTCACGCCGGGTCAAGAGTAAACACTAAGGACGATGCAAGCAGTGTGCTTGACAGCATTCGATGCTGTACTTGCAACTGCAACATAAAGCATTTATTCCCAATTATTCTTTCACACACGGTGTTTAAAGTACCGGAGCTCCTGAGGTGCTTGGACGAATCTCATACATTTTTGAGATTGCAGCAAATGATTACGCGAGATGTTGGTTGGAATCCCAGTGACGCATAGACTCAAGGCCTTCGACTTTTTACTATTATTTGCATCTTCATTTATCCATATCACGTTCCTCCGTTTACGCGTCGTTCTGATACTTACGTTTATTAACATAGTCTTCTTTCATCCATTCTCTTCAAACGTTATGACCACCTCATCTACTCTGGCATCGTGGATGACGTTATATTATTACCAGCATTCGACGTAATAAAGATGCATCGTTTCAGTGGTCAGTCTTTACCTACTGATTAAAACAGTATAAATAAATAACTTCATTACATTGAGCTTCCATGTAACTGATATTTTGTAAAATTTTCTTTAACAACACAATCAGATAATATTTTATACAGAAAAACGTTATAGCTTGCCTACGACGTGGCGTTGTGGTTTGGTTGTATATAGAAAGGTACGAGCTGTGCTTGGTCGTGAAGTGCAACAAGGCTTAACAGTTTATAGATTTGTAGCATTTTAATATAAAGTAACCTAATGTGACCCTCTGCATTCCATAAAGTAAAATTGCATTCGACGAGGTTAGTGTTCATCATAACGTGTTCACCATCACGATGAGGTTCCTGTCATCATGACGTGTTCATCGTTACGATGAGGTTCCTGTCATCATGACGTGTTCATCGCTACGATGAGGTTCGTGTCATCATGACGTGTTTACCATTACGATGAGTTCGTGTCATCATGACGTGTTTATCCTTACGATGAGGTTAGTGTTCATCATAACGTTTTTTCACAGGCATCAACCTCTTAGCTGAAAACAGGGTGCATCAAATATGGATAAAATCATCCGGCCCTTAACATAATAAAGCTTTTAACGAACTGAGTAATAACACGATAATTTTGCAATTTGTATCATAATCGAAAATTCCAAAAATTGCATGAACACTGCACTTGCAAACTACAAAAAATGATGGCAACGCAAATAGTTCCCCCCTTAGCTAGCAGTCATTCGAACATGGAGTACCACAGGACTTTCGACTGCTAACGCAGGGCCGTATAGAGCTGACTAAATAACATGTTCACCACTAACACGCCTTTAGTGCTTACTCACCAGGGACTAGGGTGACACAGACGGCAAACGTGAACAGAACAGCAGTTGCATAGATGCCCTTGGAGGTAGGGGTGACTGCGCTCAGTTTCTTGGGCCAGGGACGGTCGTGGCGATGAACGGTTCTTTTCTTCAGCGACTCCATGTTATGATGTTTTACTCCGTACCAAATGTGGACGATTTGTCACAACCGATGAATCTGCAACAAAACAACATTTTGTGTTAACATCTAGTGTGAAGTTACATGGTTTAGTTGACGGTGTTATTTCTTGGTGGAGGCATCGTCAACAACGTCAAGTTGAGGAGATCGTATCCCGTGAAGGTGAATAATCCAATTACTGCAGCTCGAGTGCCAAAATTTGGAATACATTTTTTTTAATATTGTAAGGCCTTAATAGGTCCTGATAATATTAACCAATTTCGCATTGGAAAAAGGATTTGAGGCCTTTTTTTGGGAGTGGGAGGTTGGGGTAAACCCTTTTTAGATATCAGTATTCAGCGAAAAGAGGGAGAGGAGGGTAGTGGAACGCTCATTATGTTTGTAGTTGATGTTTGGATCTGCTCGTTTCTTGTTATTATTATTATCTATGAAAAAATTATGCTTGTTGTCATACATCTTCTTTCCAATTTTCAACTAAGGGAACTTCAGTAATGGAAAAAATCCCGTCTTCCTGCTTTCTACGATGAACTCTTATTTCAAAGCAGTGTTTACGGGATGCAAAAACATGTCTTCAGTAGAAGCTAAACCAAAAATATAATTGGAAAACTGTCTTAGTACAGTTAGACGCATTCCTCAGCGACTATCTTAGTACAGTTAGACGCATTCCTTAGAGACTGTCTTAGAACAGTTAGACGCATTCCTCATAGATGTGCTGCATAGAACCTTTTTTTAGTATAGTTCAGAACCTGACTGGTTCTGGTCTGTCCTGTTCTGTCTAATTAGCGGGCGGCCAAATGGACAATTTCCCGTATTTTTGGTTCATTCACTACTGTACTATTTAAACACATGCACATGACCCTTTATCAGTCCATCAAAGGTACAGGGTTATGAAGTCCTAAAAAGGGCACAAATAAATATTAATTACAATAAAATGAAACTAATCTATCAAATAATGTGACTAGACATTTGTTTCCAGCAGCAAAATTAGAGATAGGTATTAGCAAACGTTTGATACTGTGTGGAAGTTTTTTTGCATCGACTTACGTTTGGAAGGCCGAGCTAAATGATTGAGACAAGTGCCACATGTCATTTAATGTTACCAGAATTTCCAACGTTCCCAGATAAAATCCTGATTTAAACTTCCTACTTTGTAATCATAAATATGCTCTTTCAGAAACATTTATATAAGAATACAGGAATTCATACAAGGAGTTTGATTGTCTCTCTGTTGCTGGCATGTACACAAGGACGTTCACCGTAACCCTGAGTGCCGGCTTGTGTCCCGTTAAGCCTTGTGTTGATGCCGACGAGGGCATTAACTCAAGGTTCGATGGGCATCAACACAAGGCTAAAATCGTGATTCACAAATTTTGGGAGTAGTTGGCAGCGATAGTCCTTGTATTATGAACACTTGTATAAACTGATTTCTATCTAAGAATAATATAGAGTCAATTTGTTATAACAAAAAAATGTCTAAATATTTGTCCAACAGTTTCCGATAACAATGCAAAGAGAATAAATATTTTTTAACACTCAACCCATCGTAATCCGTCGAATGATGTCCAATTACGTAGTTTCAATTGTTCAAATTTAGAAAATAGTTATTACAATGAATATATCGTGAAGTATATTCATCCTTTTTCGGTGAACAATGTTTTCTCTTCGAAGTATACGTATCTAAATAACAAATTGAAAATTCACAAAAAATAGCCAAACTCAGTTTACGACTATTTGTCAAAAGCGCCTATGTCTGCAAACTTCTGTCGGTGGCCGTACATCCGGTTTCAGAGATCGTAGGAAGCTCTGTTGATCTCGAGCGAGTAATCAGCCGCCGAACGACCCAGCCGTGGCCCGCTCATAGTCACGACCACAGCTCGCTCGACTACAGGATTTAGGCAGAAATGGAACCCACTGTCCACGAACGCATACCAAAGATAATTGAATATCTGAAGAAGCTACTAAGCAAATTCATGACAGAAATTGACAAATAAAAAGTTTGACGTGCAATCGCAAGCTTCATCCGAAGCGATTGGATCTGCACTTATAAGAATGGGTACCAATCCGACGCCTTAATTTTTTTGTTTGTTTTTTACAGCTTGGAAACATGTAAAGTTAATCCTTTATCAATCAATTTGATTGATTAAATGTTCATGATGCCATTTGATGTCGAGTTTATAGTGCTTTTGAAATGTTAAAAACTTTTTATGTGGCGGCGGACAACACATTACAGAAGAGTTCATTATCGTGCTGGGTAGGAGAACTTTTGCAGGAAACTGTATTTATTGCACAGGTACGTCATGGGCCGTCCGATAGTATCTGGAGTTTCGAAGGGAAAGATTCCTCGTGGTTGGCCTTTGCTTTCTAGCGGACGGTGACAAGATGCAATCTGACATGTTCTGGATCCACCGCAACCTCAGTAGCATGTCAACAGTTGAGTGCATGTAGAATTCTGCTGACGGTGACAAGATGCAATCTGACATGTTCTGGATCCACCGTAACCTCAGAAGCATGTCAACAGTTGAGTGCATGTAGAATTCTAGCTGACGGTGACAAGATGCAATCTGACATGTTCTGGATCCACCGTAACCTCAGTAGCATGTCAACAGTTGAGTGCATGTAGAATTATAGCTGACGGTGACAAGATGCAATCTGACATGTTCTGGATCCACCGTAACCTCAGAAGCATGTCAACAGTTGAGTGCATGTAGAATTCTAGCTGACGGTGACAAGATGCAATCTGACATGTTCTGGATCCACCGTAACCTCAGTAGCATGTCAACAGTTGAGTGCATGTAGAATTATAGCTGACGGTGACAAGATGCAATCTGACATGTTCTGGATCCACCGTAACCTCAGAAGCATGTCAACAGTTGAGTGCATGTAGAATTCTAGCTGACGGTGACAAGATGCAATCTGACATGTTCTGGATCCACCGTAACCTCAGAAGCATGTCAACAGTTGAGTGCATGTAGAATTCTTGCTGACGGTGACAAGATGAAATCTGACATGTTCTGGATCCACCATCAACTCAGAAACATGTCATCAGTTGAGTGCATGTAGAATTGACATTCCGCTAGTGGCTGTCACTAATTTAGCTGATAATGTTATTGCTTCAACACCGAGTTCTTCGGAAATATATTCAGATTGTTTTTGGACCTAATAACGTTGGTCTAAACCCGTACCTTTCATGTTTGCATACATTTTTGAAAAGATTGAAAGAAAAAATATAATTTTCTTTGAATAATGACTGCATGATCTCATCATTGCATAATGCAGATTTATGGCATTTTTTAGATTTCCTATTTCATTCATTTGATTTATAGATTGCATGAGAAGCGTTCCATAAGGCGTATATGTAATCAATGTGCGTTTATTTAGATGATCTGGTGGAGTAGTGATTGTCACATAAGGTCGATAATTGTCTAATCAGCGGCCTCTCTCAATGCTAATCAGAAGGTCAGACCACTCAAAATCTGATTTGAGAAACGAGGTGAACCAGATTCAGCCCCCAAAACTGTTATTAGCTAGCCACTTTTTAAATTTGGATGGATGTGTATGGTGATGATTTCGTTGACGTGGACGCGTTTTGTAACTGTTTAAGACCTTACTATTGTCAAATGCTAATACCAGAGAAATAGGTTTTGACACCTTTTCGTACAGTTCTTCGTGGATAGTCCGGGTGAGGTTGATAAGCAGAGTGGTTGTGGAGAGTTTGAGTCTTGAAACCACGTTGTGTAATGGAAGTTGGGAAATTGGCATCAACGTTTTCAGAAACAACCACTAATTTTTTTTGAGAGATTCGAGAGGAGAGAAATAGGTCCGTATGTATCTGGTTCTGTGAGGCTCTGAAGGCTTTCAGGTTGTGTATGATTTTTCACTGGTTCATACGTGATGGGTATGGTTTTGTTCAGAATGGGTTGGGTACGATGTCTGTGAGAGTCCTGATGGCGTGTGAACCTAGGTGTTTAGGGTGAAGAGCCCGTTGCAGAGGTGTTTTGGTCTGACTGTTGGCTGCTACGGTCATGGTTGATGTAAAGTGTTGTTCGATGTTAGGGTCAGCTTACAGTTTGTGAAACTTCTTCAGTATCTTCAAATTATTGTCTGGACGGTGTGGTAGATGGCATGAGTTAGTGCGGTGTTTGTTGATTACACCTGCCCGCTGTGTGTCTGATGGTATGGTGAGAGTGCTGGGTAGTAATATTGTCTTATGTGTGTCGGTATAACTTATACTTTTGTGGTTGAGGCACCTGATCAGGTGCCTTTGATGGTGGAGTTCGAAACTTGGTTTTTGCCATATCAACTCGTCAAAGATTTGTACGATGTTCAAGAATATCTCCAATTATTCCTGAGTTAAGGGGATGAATCTGAAGGTTTCAATCGTCGGTGTAGGGTGAACTACGAAGGTGCATTTCACCGCTGAATTCTGCTCCTGATGGGGACGAAGAGGCTGAATTAAAACCACGGATGAATCCTGCGAGTATGTGCTGTCGGTCTACATGGTCAAGTATTGTGGTAAGGTGTACATTCAATAAATGTACATTCATTGATGTCGAATTGCGTTGAACGTTTTTTTTGAACTAAGTCTATTCGTTCTATTCTACTCTCCTGTAGTCGCAAAAAGTAAGAGGAGGTAGTTGTGGATTGGCGATCGAAGTTGATAATTGATAATTATAGTGAGGTGCTTAGATTATTTGTCATTGTGGACTACCATCGACACTTTAGAACGAGATTAGGAGAGCAGAATGTGACGTCAGGGGGGGGGTGTCTTTTGAGTGCTTGGGCCGAAAGGTTTACTTGTATCTGTGTCTGGGTTGTTTTATGTGATCAGTGTGTCTAGTTGGTCAATGAGGACATTAGCTCTTTAGTTAGAGGTTATGTGATGTGTTATGGTCATCGAAAGTGTTGGTGGTGGTGTCGAGTTAGCCTCTTTCAGGTGGATACTGAGATGGACATGTGCTGGACGGATACGTGTCTGGTAAACAGATTGTGGTGTTTCCTGACGACTTGAATGAGTTCCAATAGGACTTCTAGCGGGTTGTCCAGTGTAAGTAGCGCGAGAGTGTGTGCAGTTGTGATGGTGAAGAAAAGAGGGAGTATGTTGAGTCCACCGCGCCGGACGGTCTTGGCGCAGTGTTGAGTACCCAGGAAACTCTGGTGTCTAGGATTGTGGTTCGAGTTTCGTTTTCTTGAGTAGGGCAATATGAGTATTTTGTTTGTGTAGGCAATGCTGCAATTCCATTTGTTTCTGACCAATGCCGGCTGCATTAATTTGAATCATGTTCAAGTATCCGGAATTTGTCCAGGGTTGTTGTGGTGGTGCAGGAAGTGGCGGTGGGGTTGATGGGTGTGGTGATGGGTGACATGGCGAGGCGAGTGTTGAACGGGGGAGCCTGTAGAGACGTGGCGCTCAGAAGAAGGGTCTCCCAGGAACAACGATAAATACATGTTGCAGCTCTGATGTGTGGCGTATAGTTGGTGGATCAGCAGCCGGCCAGAGCACTTATACATGCAGGCTGCGTCCTCGTCGATGCTTTTCCTCGGCGTCGCGAACAGGAGAATTGAGGAACTCTCGCTGGGGTTGAGCCCCAGACACTGCCACCGCAAGCAAGCCATCTTGGGGATGATCCTCCCGACCACCGGGGGTTTACTCTTTGACGGCTACATGGTGAATTATTTAGAATGCCTAAATTCCGCACATGTAGTCACTGATGCGGTATTGCAGCTAAAATTGGTTGGCTTATGTTAGTTTGTAGTGTTTTAATAATACAGATACAGATACAGACACTAGGCCGCATCCCCCAGAAAGGGGGGTGGCCAACGGCAAGGTGCCTCTAACACCCTCATACGCTGACACTCACACAACTTAGCCCCTTTGTGCTAAAGAGTCCGGCCGGTAACCCCGCAACACACACTCTGGGTCACGAGTCCGGTCCGAGGATCCGCTGTTGTAGCAGGGCCCGGCAGTTTTCACTGGTTTACCCCCGCTGCGTCCCAATGACCGGGCCCCCCCCCACCCACGACCATCCAGACAGCGGGATGCCAAGGAGGGGAAAGCACATCAGAGCAGCGTCAAAATCAAACATTCACAACCATTCTCCACTCACACCTGTGCATTGCATGATCTCTCGCCACCTCAACATTCATGTCTCTCCTTCCTAACGCCTGCTTCACACCATCCATCCACCCAAATTTCTGTCTATCTCTAGGCCTGCGACCACTCGCCTCCGCATTCATCACCCTTTTCACAAATCTCCCTTCATCCATCCTCTTTATGTGCTCGAACCATCTCAGAACACGCGAATCCACTCTGTCCTCCAACATCTTCACCATCCCTGTTCTGATTCGAATCACATCGTCGGTGATCTGGGCTGTCGGCGTTACTCCAGCCATGCTCCTCAAACATTTCATTTCGAAAACATTCAACCTTCTTCTCTCCTCTGCTCCCCCCCCCCCAAGTCTCAGCTCCGTAGAGCACAGTTGGGACAACAACACCCTCATACAGCCCTCTCTTTGCCTCCATCCCCAACGTCCTAGAGCTCATTACACTCTTTAGTGCACCCAACACTTTACACCCCTGCTTCACTCGCGCCTTCACTTCAGTTTCCACTAGTGCAGTTATCTCCACATGGGAGCCCAGATACTTAAAACACTGAACTCCTTCTATGAGCTCTTCATTTAGGGTGACACTAATTTTGCTCGCATCGACAGTCCTCGAACATCTTATTTTTTACTCTTACCCACATTCACTCGAAGCTTCCTCCTCTCACACACTCTACCAAACTCAGACTCTAGCCTACATAGCTTCTCCGCTGAATCCGCAACCAGGCCGTATCATCAGCAAATAGCAACTGGCTCAAATACCAACTCCGCCCGTTTGCTACCAACAGTTCCAAGCCACGACTCAGCACACTCGCGTTCACCTACCTGACCACTCCATCCATATAGAGGTTGAACAGCCAGTGAGACATCACGCAGCCTTGTCTCAGTCCCACTAGTCATAATAATAGTCATAGGTATACCTTAATAGTCATAATTATACTCTACCTTGTAGATGCTTTATTCACTGATCCATCGCGAATTTTGGTTCATGACTAGTAGAAGTAAGTTCAAACATAATTATTGCCCTTATTGTATAATGTCTGAATCAGCTCGTATAATTCATTTGATGAATTTGATTCTTGAATGCCTTTGTTTGATGTTGGAACAGCGGAAAGTGATCCATTCGTCAAACTGGAAAACGCAGATAAGTCCGTGCCAAATGCACTGGGGTGACTTCTAAAACCAGTATCACGATACGTGCATGTCTCCAAGCATTTTCCAGCTGCTGCCTTAATTTAAATCTATTCATTTGGTCAATAGAACGATTAATATTCAAAATGTTACTATTATTATTATTATTATTATTATTATTATTATTATTATAACCATCGAAGGCAAGCTCTCTACACCCCGCAGACAAAAAATATCTTCCAGGTCATTTATTTATGAGGAATTGATTGACTAAAGAGAATATATGATAAACTACATGATATACTATGTGTTTTGCATCAAAATGGATAAGATAAATGCTTTAATTTCGTTAGTAAAAATAAGCTCGAGATAAGGATGCCCGAACTAGGTGGTACAGATACCCATGGTGCGTAGAAGGCCAG